>VIAB01000489.1:269218-280048 GCA_009801035.1 Oophaga pumilio
CATCCGTCCACATAGATGCGGTCAGAGAGGGTTGGGATTTGGTGTTCACAAACCTCTCTGGCGGCCTGCTGATGAACTCTAGGATATATCCTTGGCTGACTGTCTGGAGAATCCACGGGCTGTGAGAGACCTTCTGCCAACCTCCCAGGAAGTATCTTATCCGGCCCCCCACTCTGATAGCGTCATTTTTTGTGGGTCCGTTCTAGCTTCAAAGATGGAATCTCTACCCCTTCCCCCTTTGGGGTAGCTCCATCTACCTGTCTTTCCCTTCCCTCTATAGTCTGAATCCTGACCAGGTCGGGATCTCCGAAAGGGCTGATATTTTTTAGTTTTTTCTTCGGGGAACCCCTTCTTTTTGTCGGCGGCCTTTTCTAATATATCGTCTAGAACTGGCCCGAACATTTTACCCCGTGAGAAAGGGATGGCGCATAATTTATTTCTTGAATGGGTGTCTCCCGACCATGTTTTAATCCAGATCGCTCGTCTGGCTGCATTTGATAAGGACTCGCTTCTGGCTGCAAATCTAACTGATTCTGCGGATGCATCCGCCATGAACCCCGTGCCAAATTTCAGTAATGGTAGGGATCTAAGAATGGTCTCCCTGGGAGTTTTAGCTTTGAGGTGATGCTCTAAGTCATCTAGCCAGAGATAAATAGATTGAGCAACTGATGTGGCCGCAATATTAGCCCGAATAATAGCCACCGATGCTTCCCATGTCCTTCTTAGTAGGCCATCCGCCTTCCGATCCATCGGATCTTTTAGACTGGATGAGTCCTCGAACGGGATTGATGATTTCCTTGCCATCTTGGCTACAGGCACGTCCACTTTAGGGACGTCATCCCAAGCACTGATGTCGTCAGGATTGTACAGCAACCTGAGCCTGAAATCTCTAGGAATTAGAAGTCTTTTTTCCGCCTCCTGCCATTCTTCCAGGATCATAGATCGGATATGGCTATGGACTGGGAATACTCTGGAAATCTGGGACTGTAGTCCCCTAAACATTTCATCCTGAACAGATGTCTCCTCTGGTGCGTCCTGTAGTTGCATAGTATCACGGACCGCTTGGAGCAACTCGTCTGTGTCTGCCGATGAGAAAAGATATTTTTTCCCCCTATTTGACAGTTCGTCCTTTTCCTCCTGTTCTGAATCCTCCCCGTCCTCTTCCTCTGAAGTACTAGGTTCCCTAGGCCTCTTCCGGGCTTTCTGGGTTTCAGCTTGGCTAAGGCAAGGCAGGTTCAAGCCTGAAATGGATGCTTGGACCTCCTGCCTTATCATGGTCCTCATATTGGTTAACAATGATGTCTGCTCCTCTCCGACGACCTTATATGTGCAGGCATCGCATAAAGGTTTTAGCCAGCCCTTCGGTAACTTAGATACACAAATCGGGCATTTCTTTCTATTGCCAGGTTTTTTCTTCTCCTGGGTTGTCTGTTCCCCCTACAAACAGAGAGGTTCCCTTCTGTAATTTAGGGGTACATGGGGGCATTGTGGGCACTAAGTCAGGCTTTAACTAGCCTACTTACATGCCCCTGTGCGATCTCTGGGCCCTCAGGTCTGGCTGCGTTTTCCATCTTGCTGCACCGCTACTGTCTCCCTTTGTCAGGATAGCCGGCGGTGTCTCCGATAAGAACCCCCTTTTTATCCTCCTTACCTGGTTGATCCTGCCCCTCCGCGCTCCTGCGCGACGCGACCGTGCCCCCGCATGTCTCCGGTGTGTGACGCGACCGGAAGTGACGCGCCATGACCCGGAAGTAGCTCCTCGCTGCCTGGCGCCGGACCGAGAGCCCCCTGTCCGGAGAAAGCGGGCTGCGTACCAGGAGCAGCGCTGCACTGGCATCGCTGAGGGACCTGACAGAAGCAGGTATAAGCGCAGATCTACCGGGTGGGAAGGGAAAGGCTGGGCCCCTCCGATCCTCACCATCTGCCAGCACGATCAGGGGCTCTGCTCGTCGCTCCTATCCTCAGTGGGACAGGAAAAACACTGAGGGGTGGCGAGGGGGAGGGTCCTTTTAACTGCTTTTTGTTCCTGTCCCACTAAGGATAAGAAGGATGTCCTCCATGGTGCTGTCAGGTGGTGAACTGGAAAAAGGGTTTCAGACCACCAGGGACCCCACCAGCAATTCTGTGTGTTTTTTCTATTCAAGATGGTTTTTAATATTTTTCTAATAAATACTGACTTTTTATTGACTTCCGCGCTGGAGATTTTTTCCTCATGTGTTTGCCTCAGCCAACGCCTCTGATCAAGGCGGCTCCGTGCGTGTGAAGATTGTGGACTGCTACAGAGACTGGTGAGCTGACTTTATCCCCTTTTTTCCTTTTCCCTTCACCTACATAACGTTTGGGATCACATATTTATCTGGCGCTCTAAGCTGAGCACTTACATTGAGGTTTCCATCTAAATCTCTAAGTGACAGGATTCAGGTGACGCCCCCGAGGCATCCATTCACTATAATGAGGCAACAGAGTTTCTCTGGACTCCGTCTGGCCTCTGTTCAGTGTTGTACTTCTTTTCAGAAGTGCACAAAACTGTGGCTGTCGGCACTTTTATGCACACCTAAAAAGACGGACATCGCAGGATCATAGGCAGTCACACGGCATCCAAAGTGCCTCCATCTGCCTCATTATAAGGAATCTTCCGCCGGGGGTTCGGTCTGAATCATGTAACCATGTATTTCAGAAATTTACATGGAAACCCCAGCGTAAGCGCTCAAGCTGAGCGCAGAATAAATGTGAGCTGAGACTTAGGCCGGTGTCACACTTGCATGTGTGATGCGAGAAACTCGCACGAGTCTCTCGCATCAATACCCGGCACTACCACCAGCACTCGGACCGGCGCGTGCGGCTGCATAGAAATACATGTAGCCGCACGCTCCGGTCCGAGTGCCGGCGGCAATGCCGGGTGTTGATGTGAGACACTCGTGCAACTTTCTCGCATCACACTCGTAAGTGTGACACCGGCCTTACTGCGATCTTTGGGAGGCAGAATGACCAAATCAATCGCAAGTGAAGAATTGCTTTTATTATTTTTTACATCGTTCTTTGTGCGGTTTTATTGATTTGACGACTTTATTCTTCGGGTCAGTACAATTACAGCGATACCAAATTTATATTTTTTTATGTTTTGGTACTTTTACACAATAAAAACTATTTTAGAGAAAAAATAATTCTTTTTGCATCACTTTAGTTTGAGAGCTATAACTTTTTTATTTTTCTGCTGTATGGCGGCTTGTTTTTTGCGGGACAAGATGGTACCATTTTCAGTGGTACCATTTTTATTTAATTTCGTCTTTTTGATCACGGTTTATTCTATTTTTTGTTTGGTGGTATGATGATAAAGCATCATTTTTTGCCTTGCTTTTTTATTTATTTTTTTAATGGTGTTCACTGAAGGGATTAACACATGGGACAGTTTTATAAGTCGGTCGTTACGGATGCGGTGATACCTAATATGTGTACTTTTTGTTTCTACGTTTTTTGTTTTTTTCCTAAAAGTATTTATTCATGGGTACAACAATATATATTTTTTTTATTTTGTGATTTTTAAAAATAAACATTTCATTTTTACAACTTTTTATTTTTTTTTTTTACTAGTCCCACTATGGGACTTTCCCTTGCTGCAGTCTGATCGCAGTTAAAAGGTATAGCAATGGAGGAGCATTGCTATTCCTTATAGCCTGTCAACTAAGCAGACACACGTTAGTTAGATCATGCACTGCGCATAATCTACAGAGCAGGAAATAAAGGATATTTTAAAGATGGTGCTGATGTAAAGCAGACATGAGGCAAATGTTATTTAATGACTATTTTATGGGGTATGACTGTCTGGATTTAAGGGGTAATTGGTAAAGTTTGAAAATTTCTAATTTTTAGAGAATTTTTTTGGCAAATATCTGATATTTTTATAAATAAACGCAAAAAATATCAACACAAATTTACCATTAAAATAAAGTACGAAAAACCAAATCTTAGAATTAGTGGAATCAGTTTATGTGGCAATAACTATGTAACACTTCAAGTGACACTGGTCAAAATTGAAAAATTTGGTCCGTTCACTAAGGGGTTAATGCAGATGCCGCCCAGATTGTACAGTATGCAGATGTTGCCATGGTGTTGCACAGATTCTACTAGAGGTCTAGCTCCATGATTAATCTCAGAAGCTCTGATTACAGATGTTGCAACCTAGGTCACAATGAAGTCAGAGACATTTTTGAGAAAGTGTCCAGACCAGTTGTAGATCTCAGAGGTAACAGTGAAGCACAGAAAAATCTGTCACCTCTGTCGCTTCAGCGGGGATGGAGGTGGATGACAGAAAGAAACACAGAGATCCTGTTTGGGAACAATGGCTAAGAATGGAGAGGCAAAGAAGATTGGACCAAGAGAAGATACCAAAGGGGAGCGAGGGGGCTGCAGGATTACCCCAAAAGAACTAGGGTAAGACGGGGAAGGAACTGTCCATTTTATTAGTTCTTTGGGGCGAAGAGAAGTGGAAGGTGGTGGGGTGGCCGATTTCATGAACCAGCAGGGTCACCCCCTTCAGAGACTTTCACTTGATCAGGACAGTACACTGGAATAATAGGGGTGAGCAGATGTGACCCAAGGGTGAAAGCTGGCAGCAAGCTAAGGAGTTATAGCTGCCCTCGTTAAATTTGCCTTCTAGGAGGAACTGTGTGATTACTGAGCACCGGTTTCCCTTGTCACTTGGGGATAAGGCCTCTTTCACACTTCCGGCGGGCATTTTGCCGCAGCGCCGCATCAGAAAACCTGATGCACTGCCGGCGGCCGCATGCGGTTTTTTGCCGGATGGTTTCTGATGCTTGGAGACATCAGAAACCATCCGGCAAAAACAAAAAACGTTACATGCAGCGTTTTGTCCGGCCGCCGCAATGTACATTTGCGCCGCATACGGACAAAACCGCATGCAACGCATTGACATGCGGCGCCATCTGGCGCTAATGCATGTGAATGCGAAAAAAGCCGCATGCGGCGCATCAGATTTTCTGATGCGGCTCTGCGGCAAAATGCCGGGGGCGCCGTTAGGCGCCCGCCGGAAGTGTGAAAGAGGCCTAAGTGGGTAGGTTAAATTCTGCCTGTTTCTCAGTAGGAGGAGAAAAAAAAAGCTAAAAAAAAAAATCAGAGCAAGGGAGGTCACTAAGCTAAAACCAATCAGCTCATACCTTCAGGAGGTTTACCTCTGGTGGGAGATGAAAACACCTAGAGTGACAACCTCCTAGTGGCAGCAGCTGTATCCCAACGTCAGTGTGTCCTCCAATGACACTGGAATTCATTTTGAACACTAAATATATTGCCTATTATAAAACCCAAGAAAGTAAGACCGCAATAAAATAAAATTGCGTAAGAAGAGGATAATAACGTAACTGTTACTGCTGGTGGCATTGGCTATTGCTGGCAGCACCCGTCTTACCTGTTCCATCAGTTTGTCCTGTGAGCTCTCAGGAGTTGCTCCAGCTATATTCTGTGCAGGAGTCTGGATTTTGATGCCAACTGTTCCTGCAGAGGCTTTGGATACTGCAGCGGATAGAGCCTTATTTGCAGTTTGGTTCGTTCTGTTTGTTGGCAGTGAGAACGATGCACCCGTGTTATTGGTAGAGATGGCAGCAGGAGCCACAAAAGAACTTGGCTGTGCGCTGCTGTTGGCGGGACGTTGTTGAGGAGACTCTGTAGCAGGTCTCATCAGGGTGACGGTCTAGAAGGAAACAACATAATGCTAACAAAATCATAAGGTACGGAGAAGGAGAGATGCAATGATGCCAACAAACAGACAGAAATCCTGTCTCTCGCCTGCTCTACACATAGATGGCTAGGGAAGGATGGGATCTAGAAAATCACAGTTTTTGTAATATGTATTTTAACCTATATACAAGTGTATGTACATGTCTATATATTGGTATATCCAGTATGAGAGAATAGACAGACAGGAATCCAATGAAAATAAAACTTTTTCTTACCTGTTGATGAACTGTGCCTTGTCCCTGTGATACAGTAATTGGGATCTGAGCATGAAATGTTGGCTGTAGGGACTGTGAGATCTGTGATGGCAGCTGGTTCTGGGAAGATGCCTGCATCAGTACCCCTGGGGTCTGTGTTTTGACTTGTACCTGGATCTGAGGCTGAATTTGACCTTCTGTGATTTGCTGTTGTGCCAGGTGCAGGGCAGTTGGAAGGGAAGATATGGGAATATTGGGAGTCTGCACCCTACCAGGCAACTGTGGAGGAGGGGTGTGCAGGCTGGCAGCATTCTGCACAGGGGGTCCCTTGGAGGGATCATATTGTAGTTGGTTCTGCTTCTGCCCTGTCAGCTGTACGGTCTGAGGAGTAGGAGGCATTCCCCCTGGACAGAAAAACACAGGAAAATAACAATCACATCTGTGCAAGGTAATGCAGAACCAACATTAAATGTATTGTTCAGGTGTAATGCAAGTAAAAAGAATCAGAAATAAAAATCTACCGTAAATACTCGCGTATAAGCCGAGATTTTCAGCCCATTTTTTAAGGGCTGCTCAGGACACCGGCACCTGGTCCCCAGCAACAAGAGGTGAGTATGTCTTTTTTTTTTTTCATTTGCAGCAGCAGCGGCATCTTATGGGGGCATAATCTATGGAGAATCTTATGGGGGCATAATCTATGGGGCATCATATGGGGACATAATATATGGGGCATCATATGGGGACATAATATATGGGGCATCATATGGGGGCATAGAATATATGGAGCATCTTAAGGGGGCACAATCTATGGGGCATCATATGGGGCCTGTACTATGGAGCATCTTATGAGGGCATAATCTATGAGGCATCATATGGGGGCATAATCTATGGAGCATCATATGGGGCATAAAATATATGGAGCATCTTATGGGGGCATAACCTTTATAGAGCAGCATATGGGGCATATTATTCTATGGAGCATCTTATGGGGCCATTATTAATCTTTATGCAGCATTATATGGGGCGTATTTTGTATGGAGCATCTTATGGGGCCACCATGAACTGTATGGAGCATTATATGGGGCTCCTGATTCAATTTGGATATTCAAAAACCTTTAACCTACTGATGTCTCAATTAATTTTACTTTTATTGGTATCTATTTTTATTTTTGAAAATTTACCAGTAGCTGCTGCATTTTCCACCCTAGGCTTATACGCGAGTCAATAAGTTTTCCCAGTTTTTTGTGGCAAAATTAGGGGGGTCGGCTTATACACGGGTCGGCTTATACATGAGTATATACGGTATACCTATAATCAAACAATCACCACAAAGAAACTTCAGAAACCTCATGTAAAACCTTGGAGGTAGCATTACCTTGTGCGGTGGGCATAAGTTGCTGTAGGGGCACCCCAGATGCCACCCCTGCATGCTGGTAAACCATTCCATGACGTGTTACATCAAGGCGTGGTCTCTTGCTGGGATCTGCAGTGATGAAAAAAACTTCTCTTATAATGAGCAGCAATCGTGTCCTTGGGTTGGTCTTAAGCTACTGATATAAAAGACAATAACTGAAAAAAGGCAAAGGCAACTCCAAAAGGGGCATTCGAGTTAGAACAAGTTATCACCTACGCACAGATTACTGAAGGTCAACTGCTAAGATCTCCAGAAGCCCCACAGAGAATGAATGGAATGACAGTCAGGCATGTGCAGCGCTGCTCCATTGAAAAAGAAATCCCCCCCCCCCCACTTTCTAACAATCAGTTGGGGTATCAGCGGTCGGTCCACCACCAATCTAAAAGTCCCATAGAGAATAAATCCTCTGGATAGTTGACAATGTCTTCTTACCAAGATAAACCTTTCAACTCCTAGAAGTGTTGATATCACCATTCATTTAATGGCCGATACATGTGGTGAAATCAATTTGACCAAATTACACCTTTCTTTAGACATACCTGCTTGTGTTAGGGCTTGTTGTCTCTTAAAGGCCTCGATATCTATAGCATTTGCTGCTCCTACTGCTCCACTCCCTGTTAGAGATTGCTATTTGTGATAAAACACAACATACAATAGATGTTAAATACAATAAAAAGTTAAAAAAATAACATCAACTCTAATTTGTTCAAAAATTGCATAAAACATGCATCTTTGATAAAACAAATAAAGGTTTACTGTACCATAGTGCACTTTTGGACTAGTACTTTGTTAACAATGAGCAGGAGTATCATTAACGGTACAATTATATATATATACACATACACACACACATAATCTAGCTTCATGTTCTCTTTGCAGTTGGAACAATATACTGTACTGAATCTCCAGTCATCTGAATGCTCCATTACTGAAGATCATAAACCTGTTATGTGGAAATTCTTATCAGACAGTTCTCTGAATATTGGCTCCCTGAATCTACCAAGAAATAACACCGTCAATATATTTCTAAGAAGGTTTCTCAAAACTCTCCTGATGCAAGAGTTCATGCTTGCCGTTACCATAATTCACACATATTTACATCAACATCTTCTGTATATAATTCTATTGCAGTGAAAGAACAGTGTCAAAAAAGTGAAGGCTGCAGCCGATGATTGGCAGCAGCAGTCATGTGATATTGTTTATGTCAGGAGGATCACAAAGGACACAGCACAGAGATTGTAGTAGCAGCACTAGTCCAATAGCTAAGTGTAGATTTTAATTTATCCATAACCCTGGGGACAATAATAAGGGATAGTCCGTAGTGGACAAGTCCTGTGTAAAAGTTTCCTCCCAAAGAGTCCACTAGAGCACATTAAAACTAAAAACAGGGTTGTTTTTTTATAAAAAAATAAAAAAGGGGGGATTTCACATCTCAAGCTCTTTTCAGAATATGAAATTAGTAGGGTCGTACTTCTGGTATCCTCCACCCTCACAATTACTTGACTGAAGGGACTGTGGTACTCCCCCTGAAGACGCCATGCACGGGAAACACTGTTAGGGTTTAATAAGAAACTGTTTCACATAACACAAGATAACAAGAACCAAATAAGAGACATAAGTCAAAAACGTTAGGTCCTCATAAATCTCCTTTGATTGTGCCATGATACAATTCTACAAATATGACTAATGAAGATCAGATTCCTGTTCTAAACCTGTTTCACACCATGGTCATTTGCCGTTTTTTTGTTTTAGTTTTTTCCTCCCTATTTCGCAGAGCTATAACTTTTTTATATTTCCGTCAATAAAGCAATATGAGTGTTTTGGGGTTTTAGGGTTTTTTTGCAGATTGAGTTGTACCTTTGAATGACACCATTGATTTTACCATATAATGTACTGGAAACCGGGAGTGAAATTCCAAGTGCGGTGAAATTGTAAATAAAAGTTCAATTCCATCATTTTTTAAATTTTTTTTTACCATGTTCACTATACCTATACAGTAAATCTGACCTGTCAGTATGATTCCCTGCGCCAGAATAAGTACAAAGATATAAAAACATGACTAGTTGTCTTTTTTGGGGTGGAGGGTTAAAAATAAATTCAGAAATTTGTATGAAAAAAAAAGTTTTTGAATTTGTTGATATTTTCCGATAGCTGTAGTTTTTCCAGTGCTGTATGATGACTTATTTTTTTGCGCCCTGAGCTGATGTTTTTATTGATACTACTTTGTGATAGATGTTTTGATCGCCTCTTATTGCATTTTCTTGCAATATTGCGGCGGCCAAAAAAAAAAACGTAATTCTGCATTTTTATTTTTTTCACGCTACACCATTTACATATCTGATTAATTTATTTTATATTTTGATAGATCGGATATTTTTAAACGCAGTGATGCCAAATATGTATTTTTTATTTAATTGTTATTTTCAATAGGGAAAATGAAGGGTGATTTGAACTTTCTTTTTACTTTTTACAGAATTTAATAAGTCGCCTTAGGAGATTTGAAGTTGCCATCTCCTAGCTATTTATATACTAGGACAAACCCTTCTTAATCAAAATGTTTGGCCCCCTAAAATAATAAAGCTTGCACTCGCCTCCCGTGCCGATGCCGTTCCTGTGGTGTCGGCAGTCGCTCTCCCCAGGGCTCCCATGTCACACGTGATGCTGACACCCAATCAGCATTGGCGTCACTTTTGACAAAATCGATCATCAAAAGGAAGTCCAGGCTGCAGATGATCGCACGAGAGTCCCGGATAGAGCGAGTGCGGACACAGCGGGAATGGCGCCGGCACGGAAGGCGAGTATAAGCTTTATTATTTTATCAGGGCTAAGCGAGGGGTATGAGAAGGACTTGTCCAAGTAGTGGACAACTTATTTAATGTGACTGTAATAGCAACATAAGTGTTAAATAGATGAGCTCTACATGTATATAAGTGATGTGTGTTATATACAGTATGTGTATATGTGATATACAGGTGCGTCTCACAAAATTAGAATATCATCAAAAAGTTAATTTATTTCAGTTCTTCAATACAAAAAGTGAAACTCATTATATAGAGTCATTACAAACAGTGATCTATTTCAAGTGTTTATTTCTGTTAATGTTCATGATCACTGTTTGTAATGACTCCATATAATATATGAGTTTCACTTTTTGTATTGAAGAACTGAAATAAATTAACTTTTTGTTGATATTCTAATTTTGTGAGAAGCACTTGTATGTGTTATATATGGTAAGTGGGTTAAATACGTATAAAACTAATTGTACATAAGTAATATGTGCTATATATAAATTAAGTTTTTGATACACTGACAATTTTGCAAGCTTTCCCACCTATAAAGAATGGAGAGGTCTGTAACTTTTAGAATAGAGACACTTCAACTGTGAGAGACAGAATCTTAAAAAAAAAAAATCCAAAAATCACACTGTATGATTTCACTATGTAACACAATTTTTGTTCCTGGCTTCCAAGT
>VIAB01000490.1:42192-56892 GCA_009801035.1 Oophaga pumilio
ATTTCCGCGGCAATTCCGCAACGTGTGAACTTAGCCTAATAACTGGACTGCTATTGTTCTGCACGTGTTCTTTCTATCTACCCTTTAACCATTTATCTCCCTGCGAGGAGTTAATACCCTGTTTGATTAAACTGTTAAATTTGTTAACCCTTGCTTTGCCTTCTGTCTGTCACTGCATCCCACAACCTGCTTTCAGTGGCATACTATTACAGTATCATGCTTGGATTTAGACTGTCCCATTTTTTCACATATGTTTGTAAAGGCAGACTGCAAGGCGAGGGGCTGGATTTTATATAGCTGTAGCTATGAGACTGAACATAACACCTGCTTGAGAGGTGTGTACCAATAGTTCTTCCAAATAGTGATTCTTTTTTTTTTTTTGAATTAAGAACAGGATTTTCCTTGTACCACTTTACAAAAAGAATGGGAATGTTTTATCTGGAATCCAATACATCACTTTAGGTCGACTTACATGGATTTTGGAGACATGAAGTGCCTTTTTTTAGCATCTTCTGCTGCATTCTTTTCTTGCATTTTCCAGATGTTTGATTAATTTTCAAAAATAAATGAAGAACACAATAGCATTTTTAGCAATAGAAAATGCAAAAAAGAGCTTTGGCATCTTCTGGGCTTTAAAGCAAACCTGTCAGCAGGATTTTGCTCAGTAAACTACAGACACTGTCAGGTTGGTGCCATTATACTGATTAAAATGATGATGATTCAGCAAAATGGTGGCATCTGTCCATCATTTTTTGAACCATAAATGGCCATGAAAAATTAAAAAAAAAAATGAAAAAATACTTATCTTACCATTCACCTCTCTGGCCGTTCCACTCTTCTCTGTGACCCACCCAGTCCTTGTTGCATCTTCTAATCCTTCACTACTTGTGCTAAAATCCTTGCCCCGAAATCCTGTGTGCACGAGGTCACAGTGTATATCATGGCGCCATAACTTTGTGATCTCTCATGTGCTTGTGCAGAACCCTCCCGGGCCTCATCAGAACCAGAAATTCAGCACATTGCGAGAGGCCCGACATTTCCATCGCAAGTGGTGGGGGACCAGAAGATGCAGCGAGGACCAGATGCGTGACTGTGAGGAGCGGAGGGGCCGGAAAAGTGAGCAGTGAGATGAGTATAAGGATTTTTTTTTAGAATATTGCTTTTATTGTGCTCTGTAGTCTATGGAAACCTCAGAGCATTGAAAGGGACATTAAATTCCTGGAGAATAACATTTTCGCAAATCAAATTCCCATGGGAAAAACAGCACAAACAAGCACATTTTTGCCTGATCTGCTCATCTCTGCTCAGTAAATATTTCTCAGAATATTAGCAGGTGACTGCTGGTATGTTTTTAAATGTATTTGTAAAAAGTCTAGACTATTTCAGTAGAGACTGAAATGAAAAAGAAAAAGAAATTAGAAATGTTGTGATCTCTGATAGGGGTTTCTTCTTACTTGTATTCAACAGTTAAAGCAATGAACAACTGAGTGGGCTGAATGCTAATTCCTGGATGACTGGGTGTTCGAGAACATGACTGATGCTAATTTAATTATAAGATAATGCTTTTTCATGTTAAAATTATAACACATTTCCACAGAGTTTACTGATTAAGGATATTATTTTAAGTGGGGCAAGATTAACTAGACTGATCCGTACAAGTATACTGAAGCATTAAAATGGGCTTCTAATTATGATGTAATTACAGACTGAATCAAACGTACGTACACATTTACCACCATCGCTTCTTGTAATACGCTTTAAACATTTATTGAACTGATAATGCTTTATCAATAAAAATCACCCAAGATAAATGATTTAACATTTCTAAGAACAGACCTGAAATCTTGTGCCAACACGGACTCTGCGGGACTTTTTCACTAATGCAATATTTCTTTGAAAAAAGGGGAAAAAAATCCATATTGCCAATTTTCTTTATAACTTGTACAGGATTGTTTTTCTGTAAATGTGAATTACTCATTACCTTCAGTTATGGCTGACCTTTTGCAATAATTATGAACTCTGTTAACCTTACATTGGATGTGGTCTGCCATACAGAGAACGGCAGATATAAAGCTTCATATTGCATCTGTCAGTGATAATAGGTGAAGAATTGTGAAAACATATTTGACCAAAACGGTCAAAGGCATGGTGGCGATGATGGAGATGGTGAGGCCCATGAAACCAACCGCCCATTGCGATTCCTTTTTTTTTTACACCTTTTACTTGCTTTTCATTCCACAGTTTTTAGTTGAGTATTGCATTATTTTGTAGAAATACCTCAAAAGTACCATTTTACATCCAACCTAATCCTTTATTATATATTGTTACATCATCGTCCATGGTTTAATGTCAGGATAGAAGAATGGTTGAAGATATGAAACATGAGTAAAACATAAAAGGATTTAGGTTGTTGAAGAACAACATGAAACATAAAACAATAAGTGACAAAATTTAAGGAATTCCGTCATAATTTTGACCCTAAGTTGAATAACTATCAGGAACTAGGGAAGAAGTGTAAGCATATCCATGAAGCATACTTTCAAAATTAACTTTTAATACTTTAGTCCTCTATTCAAATGATTTCTGAAGTGTTCACTGAGCGTTCTTTCTTTTTTGAAGTGTAGAGTTGAGCAAAAATTGCCTAGATTCTGTGTCTGGAGCAGTTCTCCATGGCACCCTGATCAGGGCAGGCTTCACTTTTGCAGCCAGCATCTTCAGTCCAGCATCCTTCTCACCTTTTGTGCTTAGAAGGTCTTGCAAAGTTATGATGTCATAGGAGATCTAGTGACTAAGTCTCACATGATGTCATTACCTCACTGGGCGTAGTAAGCACAAAATGGGCCCAGATGGGCTGAAGATGCGAGCTGCAGAAATAAAGACTGCACTGGTGTGGCTGCCACAGAGACCCAAATAGAAAGAGTTTGGGAGTGGTGGCTGTCATTATATCAATGTGCCTGGTAAGCGCAAGAGGTGCCCTGGATGCAAGGCCGAAGATACCACCTGCTGAGGGAAAGACTGCGCTGGAGTGGCTGACACAGTGAACCAGACTGAAGGTCATACCAGAGCATCACAAATCTTTGCTCAACTCAAGTCTTCATTTAATGATGGCAACCCCTTCCAAATGCCTTTCATCCTGCAGCTTTCTATTTCATTCAACGTCTTCGGCAGAGCAGCAGATGGAAACAGTTTATGAGCAGTGGCTGTAAATTAAGAAGCATTTCCATCAAATTTTTATCCTTTTAATATATTGCAATCATCACATTATACAGCACTATGTACTTACAATTGCTCATTTTGCCTTTCTACCCAGTTAATTCTTCTCTTTTCCATTAGGTCTATGACATCATATGATTAAACACCGACTAGCTGAATCCTTCTAAGCCCTATGTAGAAACAGGAGGTCAATTTTCACTGCATGAGTCATGAGTCACTGCAAAAATGTCTGGCAGGGGAAGTAGCAGAGTAGCTGGTTTAGGAGTTGAAGAGCGGGATTACAAATTCAGCGAAAAGAGACTTCCTGTTTCCACAGAGAGTAGAGAAAAGAGAAGAATTAACTGGGTAGAAAGGCAAAATGAGCAATTGTAAGTACACCGTGCTTTATAATATGATGACTGCAATATATTAAGAGGATAAACATTTTGACTGCAGTGCTTCTTTAACAAAGGTCACTACACCGATGAAGGAATCTCCAGTGGACACTTCAAGAGACATTTGCAAATGGTACAGGAGTAGATAAAAGATGAATTTCTAAGTTAAGAGTTATTAGTGTGTATGTGCACACTTCTTTTCTTAGCGCCTGAATAATCACAATGTTTCAAGGGGTTGTAAATGGTAGCATATTCCCTTTTAAGTGTTGAAAAATGCATTAAACCAATAATGTTACATCTGCTATAAAGCACCATTCTAAAACATCCAATTTGGTATTTTTATGAAGCAAAAAAATGAGCACAATGAGGTGTTATCTAGATGGTTCTGATGGGTCCTGAACAAGATAATCCATGTAGATTAGGGAAGTAATTAAAATCTTCTCTGTTTAGAATTCCAATAATTTACAAAATTTGCTTTTACCTTCATCTCCTTTAACCGACTTGTGACACCTTGTTCTTCTGAACTGAGATCATCAGTCAATACTGAAGAGGACTTGTCAGAGGTTAAAGAAAAGGCCTCCATTTCTGCCAGCTGGACCTAAGCAAAACCATCATTAGTGATATGGATTTGTGAGTTGCCCCATTCAAACATTTTACTTTTTCCTACTTAGCATACAATCTCCGATTAGAGAATTAAGCTTTCAGAAGCTTTAGTTAAATCACCCCTGACTGTTTAGTCTACAGGAGAGCAGGTACTTTATGTTAATCCGATATGCTAATCCCACAGTGCACAAATTCAATACAACTCATAAGCAATGCATGGAAGCCAGCAGTGTTGTTTGTAGATAAACCCCTTCTAGTACCCTCAGGACTGTTCATCTCCAGGAGACCACAGTGGCTTACTATGTTTAGTAACTAAAGCCCCCATCTCACATAGCGAGATCGCTAGTGAGATCGCTGCTGAGTCACAAGTTTTGTGACGCAACAGCGATCTCCCCAGCGATATCGCTGTGAGTGACATTCAGCGACGATCAGCCCCCCTGCTGGGTATCGCTGATCATGCTCAAATGCCCTGGACATTTTATTGATCGTTGCTCTCCCGCTAGCCAGCATGCATCGCTGATTGTGGCAGGCGGGCAGGCGGGAGACCAGCGATCAGCGAGCTGGAGCTGGTAACCAAGGTAAACATCGGGTTTCTAAGCGCGCGCGGCGCTCAGAAACCGGATGTGTACGTTAGATAACAGCGCGCTGGTGCAGGGAGCTGGTAACCAAGGTAAACAGCGGGTTTCTAAGTGCCGCGTGGTATGCGGGTAACTAAGTGACGTTACCCGCGTAGTCGCTGTCCTGATCGCTGCTGAGATCTGCCTGTTTGGCAGCTCACCAGCAATCATGTAGCAACACACCAGCAATCCTGACAAGTGCATATCGTTGTCGGGATCGCTGGTGAGTCGCTATGCGTGACGGGGCCCTAAGAGCCTGGAATAATGAACACATTGCAGCCACGTTAATTGCCAATTATACCAACACTTTCCACATTGCTGTGGACTTTTTTCAATGTACATCATTAATCAAACAGTGGTATTACATTTCAAGACAACAAGGCTAAATGTGGATAATTAGAATTTTAACAACATTGCAACACGCCAATTGGGACAGTGGCAATTAACCAGATCTCAAATCTAAGCACCCAGGTACTGAGTGTGTAGTGTGTAGTATATACTGCGTAGCCAAAACTCCAACTCCTTGACTTTAGGGTTAGATTCTCACATTGCTTTTACATCTGTTTGAAAAGGTACAGGATACAATAGGATGTCCATCCAGCTGCCATTGACTATTATACAAATCAAATGATCCATCTGGATGAAATGCAGTGGCTGAGCCTAGGGTATACCTCCGTAAAGATTAGACTAAGGTCAGATGCCGTTATGGCCAGGATCAGGCAACAGTCCAATGGACACTCTTTTAACAGATGACGTTGGGCGAAAGAAATATCCGGAGGATAAAATTTCAATTATCGACTATTTTTGTTCGCCAGAGAGATAAGCTGGTGCCAGATAAGTCTGGCAGTGTCTCCCCATAGACAACACAGGAGCACTTGTGGAACCAAGTGTTTCTGTGTATGGAAGAGGTGGTAGAAGTAACTGTCAGCTGAAATGTATGGGGGCCTTAAGTTTAAACTGAGTTTCAGCTATCAACCATATTGGAGACGTTTTATTATATATATAATAATAATAATAATCAGGACATCCGAGGGTCACATAGAAATATAGACTCAGGTGAGTATCATGAGGCAATAAATCAAAATTATTAAGAAATTTCTAAAGAATAGATAGTATCTTACCCTTAGTCACCCTTCCTGACCGAGTAGGTTGGCACCCTAGGGATTCAACACAGTGCCCCCACTCAGCGTCGGCTATCCCAAACTGACCCTCACCGGACCTCCCTTAACAAGCCAACACCAACACCCAAATATAGTGCTTAAGTGATTTGGAATTGTAAATAATGCCTGGTTTGGTATACTTCAGTGAGTCTCTTGAATATAAAGTTCCAAATAGGAAATCTTATATAATGTTCAATACTCTGAGATCAGTGATTGGATGGAGGAGAGATCTGATATATCTAAAATATTCTAAGATAGTTTAAATAAGTATATCTACAACCAGATGAAAAAGTGCAAATATATGTAAATTCAATTGTATACATCACACATAGCCAGTATAAAAAGAGCGTATCCACAATAAGGTTAATACATGCAAATAGTGCAAATCACTCCCAGTAAAAATGTAATCAGTAATATACATCAGTCTATAAACATTACTGGTCTACATATGCCAGATATTAGGAATGTCGCAACAATATGTTCACAGTAGGATGCATAATAATTGGATGCAAAGCGTATCATCAGTTACATAAGCCAGAAATAAGTTATCCATAATAGGACTGA
Organism: Oophaga pumilio; assembly: GCA_009801035.1. Classification (NCBI taxonomy): domain Eukaryota; kingdom Metazoa; phylum Chordata; class Amphibia; order Anura; family Dendrobatidae; genus Oophaga; species Oophaga pumilio. Next base: position 48,724 of record VIAB01000490.1, read on the forward strand.
TATATAATGGGTACATGTGATATAAACCCATATCTTATAAAGGATGAACTTATCTTAAAGTAGAGTACCCTATCACGACGTGTTTCCTCCCTTATATATCCATAAGGGGTTCATCAGGGGATATATTGCCTTATACTCACCTGAGTATTTCTAAATGACCTTCAGATGTCCTGATTAATATTATTGGGTCCTAAATGGTATTTTAATAATACAAATAAAAGTTATTTTTAAGGATTTTTCGATTTTTTTTTTTCTACTTAATAGACCCTTTTATATACTGCCTAGGTTTTCCTGAGCTGCAGAGTCCTGTTCTCAAGATTGCTGGGGAACCCAGTGGTCAGTCCCACAGCAATCAGTAAGTTATTCCTTATCATCAGGATCAGGGAAAACTTGATTTTTGGGGGAAATAACCTTTTAAGACCAAATGGCCTCCGTTCAGTGTATTCACTATGATGCATACATTAAATAGTTGCCTCATGTGGATGCCATAGAGTGGTTTCAACATCCACTGTAAAAAAAAAAAGTAAACATTTTAACCTACACGATCTTGAATGTATCCATGCGTCCAGGTTGGTAGGTACTTACTAACCTTTGACGTATGGGTATGTCATATCTTTAATGTGGTATCGCGCCCACAGTCGCGGTTATCACATTGAAGTGATAGGTGATGAATCTTGCATCAGGGTCCGTGAGTCGTCGAAAGGAGGTTTGGCGCCAACTACGATCACTGTGATTAGCTGTTCAATTGTGAACAGCCAATCACAGCGTTTTCAGTGTTTCAGTGGGTTCCTTCTTCAGCCATCGAGTGCTGATTAGTGACACATCATTGATCAATCTCCGGTTGTTTTTTTTTAATTTTTGGTGTGAAAAAAGTATTAAAAAAAAATTTAGATTATTTGATAGGACTAGATTAGGGACAGTAAAAATATACTTTAGATATTTGGAGATCAGGTGCTCGTATCGTACCAGGCCAACATTTTTCCGGCGAGGTCCCTCAAACCACAAAGAAAGGAAGGCCACAAAAGGTGTGCCGAGTATGTTACAGAAAGGAGATACACAAGGACACCACTTATCAATGCGACACCTGCCCCTACAACACTGGCCTGTGTGACGTACACTACACAACTCACGTATGCCAACTTGATGTACTCTACACAATTCACATATGCCAACTGAACAATTGATGCACTCTACACAGCTCAGGTATGCCAACCTGATGCACTCTACAGAACTGACGTATGACAAACTGATGCACTCTACACAACTCACGTATGTTAACCTTATGTACACTGCACACCTCATATATGCCAACCTGATGCACTCTACAGAACTGACGTATGCCACTACATTATAAAAATTCACGTACCAGGAAACACTAGATCAATTCCAATTTGCATCATTTGTTGGGGTTTCCACTGTTTATGCACACCAGGGGCTCTCCAAGCAAGACATGATGCCCTCAGACAATTCCACCAAAGTCTGCATTTCAAAACATCACTCTTTCCCTTCCGAGCCCTGCCATGTGCCCAAACAGTAGTTTTCTTCAACATATTTTCTCCAACATATGGGGCGTTGGCGTACTCAGGAGAAATTACATAACAAATTTTGTGGTCCAGATTCTCCTGTTACCCTTGTGAAAGTAAAAACCTTGGGGCTAAAAGAACATTTTTGTGGAAAAAATGTGATTTTTATTTTCACAGTTCAATATTATAAATTTCTGTAAAGCACCTGGGTGTTCAAGGTGTTCACAAAACATCTAGATAAGGTAATTGAGTGGTCTAGTTTCCAAAATGATGTCACCTTTGGGGGTTTCTACTGTTTAGGCACATCAGGAGCTTTCCAAACGTGACATGGCTTCCGCTCTCGATTTCAGCAAATTTTGCATTCAAAAAGTCAAACAGTTCTCCTTCCCTTCCGAGCCCTGCCGTGTGCCCAAACAGTAAATTTTCAACACATATGAGGTATTGGCAAACTCAGGAGAAATTACACAAGAATTTTTCGGGTCCATTTTTACCTTTAACCCTAAATAAAAAAATTGGGTCTAAATAAAATTTTTGTGAAAAGTTAAATGTTTATTTTTTCCTTGTCTACATTGGTTTAGTTCCTGTGAAGCATCTGAAGGGTTAATAAACTTCTTGATTGTGGGTTTGAGCATCTTGAGGGGTGCCGTTTTTATAATAATGTCACTTGGGGTATTTACTGTTATATAGGCCCCTCAAAGTCACTTCAAATGTGAGGTGGTCCCTAAAAAAATGGCTTTGTAAATGTTGTTGGAAAAATGATAAATTGCTGATCAACTTTTAACCCTTCTAACTTCCTAAAACAAATTATGTGTCAAAAATTGTGCTGATGTCAAGTTGAAATGTGGGAAATGTTATTTATTATGTCTGATATAATTTTTTGTTTTAAGAGCATAAAAATTGAAAGTTTGAAAATTGAAAAAAAGTCATATCAAACTAATTTGATCACTATCATGTAGTACGATATGTCAGGAAAAATGATCTACAATTCAATGGGAACAGTGGAAGCATTCCAGAGTTATTATCACATAAAGTGGCACTGGTCAGAATTGTAAAATTTGGCCTTGTTATGAAGGTGAAAATAGGCTGGGGGTGAAGGGGATCAGTATGTATTTAAAAGGACACCGTTGTGGCTGGATGAAAGATGGACAAGTCTGTCTGGATCCCAGAAACTCACTCAGCTTTTATGCACACACACTGATTACAAGCAAACCGGTCACAGGTGAGGATGTTACCTTTAGTAAACATTCAAACCTATTTGTGTCAACTTCTGTGCATGTTATCAGGCCAAAATCACCAGGGTATGTGAACTTTTGATCAGGGTCATTTGGATGTTTTTTGGGTTGTCATTATGATTTAAAAAGAGAAAACAAAGTAGTTTGACAATAAATGGCTTCACCCAACCACTAACCATGAGTGGAGAAAAAAGGCCTAGAAATCAAAAATTCTGCCAGGGTATTTTAGAGGTGTGGGGGGCCAAAATAGAACTTTTGCTATGGGACCCTGTGATTTCTATGTACGCCCCAACTTGCAGGGCAGTAATAATGAGGGCAATCTGCCAAGAACAATAGCAACCTTGACCATTTATATTTTTTTACGCTACGGGGTTTTGCGGTATGAATGGACCTTTGGACGATCTCATTCTATCCATCAGATAAAAAAGCCTTCATGTACATGTAACATATGAGTTTTTAAAACAACATTTCTTTAAGGAATAAGGCCCCACAATATTCTGCATCAAATCGAGAGAATTAGGACTCATCCAGATGCACTACTCTCTTTGGAATCATCCAATAGTGATCTGGAGTTTATAGTAAAATATAAGGGATTTTTACTTATGTAATTTGCCCTTATTAATGGATGAATGTGAATGTTGTTGTTCTGTCCTTTGTCCATCACTACGACATCTCTACATCAGTCCATAGGCACTCATTACTCATGAATAAAGAAAACCCCTACTTCAATTTCACTCAGGTTCTCCAAAGTCATTGACATGATGCATATGGAAAAGTGACATCTTTCTTACATGACACTTGACATTCTGTAAAAACTGGAAATACTGGATGGAATTTCGACAAATTACAGAGTAGAGACACATCTTCAGAAACTGCTCTTGAAAGACCCTCTGTGGAGATACTTATGTTCTTTCTTCTGCACAAGAAAGAGCAGAGGTATCTGTTCACACAAAGACTTCTTACAGCACCCTCTCCCCTGTGCCCAATTTTTTACTTTACCTTTTTTGTTCTTTTCACTCTCTTTGCTCTAATTTCTCCTCTATTGCTATATTCTTTTATCTCATTTCTCATTAATCTGGTCTTGTGCAGAGTCAGAAAATACTGTCATGCATCAAGCACAGCACCAGAAGTGAACATGTTTGGACTTGGTATTGAAGCAGTTACCAGAGGATCAGGCCCCTGGTGTAATAGAACAATATTAGTTAAAAGTTAATTTAAGGCTAATTCAGGGTGAGGTTTTAATATATTTTTAGACTGGACAAAATCTTTAAAGACAGATTCACTTTAAATTGTGACACTTGTCAACATGCTGGTGTCGGGTATTGTAGGTTAGCCACATTAAGGTAAAATTGGTTGAGCTACAATATCAAACACAGCAGAAGACTGGATGAAATGGAACCTGTCATCATGTTTTACCATTATAAAGTACAGCTACCACCTTTAAGGCCTCTATTAGAGTGTTCTAGTATTGTATGTATAATTTCCTAATCCCCTTTGCCTAGTACAAAAATAGCTGTTATTATACCCCTATATGGTGCTGTCCGATCCCATCTTGCTTTGGCGCCTCCTCTTTTCTTACGATTGCAGTCCTGCGCCCCTGCTTCATGTGGACGATGCATCTTATCTCATACAGTGTCATCCATTGCGCATCTTTCTGCCCTACTCATTAAAAAGCATAGTACTATAATGCACATGCGCCGGTTTTACTTCTGTATCAACGGTGCTCTTTGGCCTCTCCAAGACCATGAATATTAAAGTACTTTGGTCTGCCCACAGAAGGGTAACGTGTAATGTGAAGTACCCCTATGCAGGAGCATGATTGGGGGACGCTGTGTGGATGACATGGGACATATCATACACATGAAGCAGGGAAAGAGGAGAGGACGGCGATCGCAAGAAGAAAGGAGGCGCCAGATCAAGACCTTACATGCCCATTGAACCAGACCGCACTGTCTGTGAGGTATAATAAGAGAGAAGGGGCTGGAGCAAGCGGAGATAGGTGGAAGCCCCACATGACTGCATTGGAGCTGGGGGAGGAGTTTTCAGGGTTGGGAGGGGTAAGAGTTTTTTGAAATAGAGTGTGTTGATTGGGGGACGGATAGAGTGGGCGTTGTTAAGGGGTTGTTAGGGAGAAAAGTGCGGGAAAGGGCCATTCATGATAAAATCAAGAAGAGTGAAGCCCACCCACCCTCCCTTTTTTGTTTGTCAGTGGTTGGGAGTTTTTCTTATTGGGGGTTCTTCAGGGGAAGCGGAAGTTGGAAAAAGGTTTATGGGGGTTTTCGTAAAATTTTGTGGAAGTTTGACATTGTCGCAGTGGCTTGTGGCAGGGGTGGGGGTTATTGGAGTGGTTATAATTCAGGGATGGAATTTTGGAGGAAATTGAGGGCATCTAAATGATGTGGGGTGATCTGGCTTTTGGTATGAGCTCTGGACGGGGTTTTGCCCTGGGAGCTCATGGTGGTTTTTGGTCTTCCCTAAAAGGGTTGTCTGGTGCCCTCGAGCTGGTGGTTTGCGGCTGAAGGTAATATGGTGGTCAAACATTTGTTTGGTTATTTTTAGGAAAAGCCAGATCTTTAGCTCCAAGAACCCTCCCCTCTGATATTGGAAGTGTTTATACAATTTAATGTATGTAATTTTATGTATGATTTGTTAATAAAATGGCCGCTGTGGCCAATATAATCCAAAGAATTATGTACCATGTTTTATTTTGGAGGAACGAGTTATTGGTTGGTGGGGGGATAACAGCAAGCGGTAAGAAGGTAAGGAAAACCCACCTAGTCGCCATATGCGGTCATGATTTTTTTGTACTTTGTAGAAAGGATTTTGGACTGACATATGGTTTACTAGAATACCGTAAAAGAGGCCTTAAAGGTAGTGGCCTTTGGGAAATCCTGGTGATAGGTTTCCTTTAACAATTATGAGATAAGCTTTTGTATAACTTACAACATGGCTAAAAAGTGACAAAGTTCCCATCTATGAACTCAGATTTACAGATTACAAATAAATGAAGTTAGGAAAAGTAAGGCATGTCTCTCTTCTGTCAGCGAGTTTTGCTGGGAGTCCATTATATGCAGCAATGGAGTATTTTGACACAGATCAAAGATCCCTGGGTGAATATCTGTCTCCATTTACTTGTCAAAAATTGAGCAGCCTAAATGACACTTGTTTACAGAAAACCGACCCTTAAAAAAAAACTGCATGCTTCAGTCTCCTGGAGTGTGCAAAGGATTTATTTAGATGTGAGGGAGTTTAATGATCCTTCACATTGCATTGTGCATCAGAGGAGATTGTAAGCTCTGCAGAGCAGCAGGGATACACAATATTTGGAGCAAATATGTGCCTACAGGAATAGGGAGACTTGATCGGCACAACTGAGGGCTGGTTGACATTCGTATTTCTGATATAGGCAGCCTATATATATTGTATCATATTTTAACTAAATGCAAGCACCATCATTGGGGATACGTAAAAAAATATTGGCAAACGGTTCCTTCACACAACATTGTTATTGGAAACGCCCCACATTAGCCATGAAAATATCCAAGTTTATTCCTGGAGCCTAGTGTTTAAGCACTATAGGTAGATCATGCTGCTCCCAAGGGCCCTTCTGGAGAGGAGGCCCAGTTCTGGTTGCTTTCATCATTGCTATTTGGTCGATCCCATTGCCTAGTATAAACAGGCTGCAAGTTACCCGACAAACTATCAAAATCGTGCGCTCGTCGGGTGAAACGATTTCTAAGACAGACAGCCTGTCCACTCAGAAGAATCATTCTGTGTTCATCAGATGAGTGGTCAGCCAGTCAAAGCAGACTTTTACATGATTGACCAATAGCAAAGATTGGTAATTATTTAAAGGGAATCTGTCACCCTAAATTGGCGGGATATTTAAATGATGGCAGTCAGGTCAGATGGGCGGTGTTTTGGGTACTTGCCTTAACATGTTGTTCGCCGCTGTCTCCATTATTTCTGGGAATTGTAGTCGTTGCCCTCCATATAACGCGCCTGCGCATTGCAATCTGCGGGCAAAGCTTCCTGCGCGTGCGCAATTCAAGATTGCAATGCGCAGGCGCGTTATATGGAGGGCAACGGCTACAATTCCCAGAAATAATGGAGACAGCGGCGAACAACATGTTAAGGCAAGTACCCAAAACACCGCCCATCTGACCTGACTGCCATCATTTAAATATCCCGCCAATTTAGGGTGACAGATTCCCTTTAACAGCATCCATTGGCAATTATTAACCAGCCTCCATTGACAAGTATAACTCAGCCTTGAGGAATGAGGAATTGGCCCAAGGTTCATGAAAAGTTATTTTAAGAGATGTCCTTCTTTTTTAGGTGACAAGATGAATACCATAATTGGGGCCCATTTTTCTCTATGGTTTGTGGCCCCCTTACTGTGTGTAGGCTATGAACAGAGCATTTCGGTTCAACAATTACATGAAGGAATAGGAAACTTGAGTTTTACGGCTTCATTTAAATAAATATTCTCAAAATTGCTTCTCTTAAACAAGATTTTACTGATGCCGTGTTTTCAGCATATATGACGGTGCTAAATGCAGCCTATAAATGGAGATGAGAAGACTGCGCCGAGCTCAAGTGAAATAGATGTAAATGATCCATGAGCTGATAAGAGACATGATTTCGACAGAAAATGTGAAAATCTGGGTAGAGTAATAAAGAAAATAGCATCATTAAGTCACTTGCCATAAAAAAAGTCAATTCAAGTAAGAACGGCTATGACCTTGCTCTATTTGTCTCAGAAGAAAAATCTTCAGTAGTTCTGCATGCAATTTCTATTATCAGATACATCAACTCTCACCCAATATTTATCGCCTTGGCATTCCTGATTCTTCAAATTCTGATACATAGAAATATCCAGAATGCTACCTTGCTCATTCAGACTGTTAAAGGGCTTACATAATCTTACCTATACAACCTTCAGTAATACTTATTATCCCTAATTGTCTTCTAAAATCTATATATGACATTAGATTCACAAAAACTAAAACACGAAACTAAATAGGAGATAAAAATATGTCTGCTTGAAACTTAAAGGGATGTTCTCATCTCCAAGATCCTATCCCAATATGTAGTAGGTGTAATAATAATGATATTAGCAAATACCTCCAATTAAAAGTGTAGTATAGTTCTTCTGATTTGCGATGTCTCTTTCCTCTTGTGCAGGGCATTGCAGGACCTAAGGTATCTATGATTACGTCCACTGATAAATGAATTAGCTAGTTGCCAGTGGCAGGGACTATGGATACCCAAGGTCCTCCACTGCCTGCACATGAGGAAATACATAGAGAATCAGAAAAAAATAGACTACATTTCTAATTGGAAATATTTGCTAATATTATTACTAATAAACCTACATCATAGTGGGATAGGATCTTTGAGATTGGAATACC
>VIAB01000490.1:74865-88741 GCA_009801035.1 Oophaga pumilio
CCCATTGCCCAGGTAAACCACAATTGTGGTGCATGGTCACATCACTGCAACTTCCTTGCCCTCACTTCCAAGAATGCATTGTGCATCTATTGGTTTACCTGCCCTGAACTAAAATCCCAATTATGTCATCTCTTATGCCTTTATGCTGTTTGACTGACAGGAGAGCAGGAGCAGAGAGCCAAAGACCTGACGCCACTTTCTGTCATCTGTCTCTGCTAGAGATAGATTACACATTTGTAAAAAAACCCTAATAAAACATGATGCGCAGCAGCAGTAGCCATCCATACCAGCACCTAAAAGGCAAACTGTCGGACCCCCAGATTGCACCCCAATATTATGTTATGTACCTGATGCCGAATTATCAATCATATCAGTATACATAACAGCACAAACAAACACTATTACCAGCCAGAAAAGTCAAAATACATAATCCATAGTGAGAAATCCATTGTGACATACATTGGAGAATTCTCTTATCATCTGTTCACACATTGGGAGACATAATTCAGGTTCCTCTGGGGATAGTTGGTTGCTTTATTATCACCATTAACACTATTCTCAGCTGTTGATTTTTGTTTTTTGTTTTTTTCAAGCTAAAAATGTCAAACTTCTGGTGCAATTTGAGCCAAAAGTCTTCCCTGACTTGCACCCTATTTAGACACTTTCTGCACCTTACCCAACAAAGGGGTGTGGCATTGCTGAAAGAGGCGTGACTTAGCATGACGGAGCGTAACCTGATTTAGGGTAAGTCAGCTAGAGATTTATTAATTTGCCAAAATTAATTTTGGCCAACTTTGCTCGATTCAGCCTGCAGATTTGATTGGGAATAGAAATTAAATAGAATATTTCACAAAAAAATATTCATTATGGTCTGAGGTCTCTCCAGACTTCAAAGCATAATAAATGTAGGAGAAAAAAGGGGTTAATAAACAATAACATTATATTCTCACCTGTCCTTGCTCCTGAATCTCTGCACATCAGTTTTTTGACCTGTCGGCACTCCCTTCCTGAGCTGAGGCCAGATATTGCCTCAACAAGGTCAAATGGGGGGGGGCGCAACGCGGCACTGATATTAATGATGTGCATTCATGTGGAAGGGCCAAGCATGTCGTTAACATTTGTCACCACCCATGTGACCTTATGAGGCCAAACATAGGCCTAAGTACTGGAAGGTAGCACCATAAGGTTTGAGAATTGGATTGGGGCAAAAAAGGAGCATAGGCCTAAGGACAAGTGCGGAAGATGGTCCTAGGACAGGCGAGTATATAAATATATTTTGTTTATCCCGGAACAGTGCTTAAAAGAACATATTCCTTTGAATCAAATTACAAAAATTTCAAAAATGTGGGATTTACAAGAATGGAAAAATTTGAGGAAACTCATAAAAAAATGTTTATGAATTGATCCGCTCATCACTAAAGTTAACTAATAGTGTAGTCTAGACAGTCACGGACAGAGATTAAATGGCTGTTGGGTGAATGATAATTCACCCGATCGTTTGGCCACCTCTCCCATATCCAGGATTGCTTGTTCGGTTAGGCGCTCCTAAATTTTGTATAAAAAAGCCATCGCCAAACATATCTGGTTGTGGCTTTTCTTCAGGAGGCAATTCGATTGGCAGCCAAAAATTGGACATGCAGGATTGATATTTCCATTGACAATAAATCGTTCGGGGCTCCAATACACATTGGTCTGCCAATATCACTTTTAGGCCAACAATAGTCCAAATTTTAAGGTGGGCTTAATTGTGCGCAGGATTTATCGAACGGTGTGCAACACTAGGATAAATTTGGCACATTTTAAACTTTTCCAGTCGACTTCATTATAGCATTTGTGTTTTTGTCTAGGCTTTGGTGTTTTTTCGCTTTGCAATGAATTTTGCTTTTAATTTAAAGTCTATTTTATATGTGATCATCTGTTTTTTATGCTCGGGCTAAATCTATCAGCAGAGGAAAAATGTACCAGACTGGAATTCAGGTTGGATAGGATAAGGATTGCCAGTATTTCATACAAATAAGCGCACCTTTCAGCTGAAAGCAGGATTAGATTGAAATGGGTTTTAAAAGGGTTGTTTAATGATTGACAGCCCCTTTCATATGGAAGTTACATAGATTTTCCTTTTACAGAGATTAACATTTCTTAACATAAAACAGGAAAATCCCCATAGATGTTAGACATTGTAATTCATACTTGCTAACTTTTCAGAAGGTATGTCAGGGAGATTCTGAAAAGAGGCGAACAAAGCATCATGCTAAATTTTTGGCCTTATGCCCCACCTGCTTATATTGGAAGCTATGCTCATGTAATGTTTCTGCTATACATTTGTGGCTCCATCAAAATTCCTTAAAAATGTGATCTAAACAGAAGCCAGAACACAGGATTTCACTGTAATGAGGCACTTTGACTCCGTCTGATTTCTGTTCAAAAATTGTCTTTTTTAGGCGGACATCTGAGTACAGTTGACAGCACTTTTGCACCCACCTAAAAAGATTGGCTCTGCCAGAACTGAGTTCAGACAGAGCCCAAAGTGAGTTCATCTGCTTCATTGTATTCAATGTCTTTGATGGGGTTTTAGTCTAAATTCCACTTTTCAATGTGGCAGAAACATAATGTGAACTCAGCCAACACTAATAAAGATCAGAGACTAGACCCATTAAATAAATACAGACCCCAAATCTCTAAATGCAGATATCCAGACTAATAATTATGAATCCATGATTACACCACCAAAATATAAACATCCGAAGAGATCATACACAAATAAAGATCATGTGACGCTAGTCACTACTCATGGACAAGCCGTGAGGCTGGATAGCTAAGAGGTCCGAAGTCAAAAGCCAGGAGGGTAAATTATAGATAGAGGGGTTAGAGAAAGGCATAGTTGGGTAACAGTCCAGGGTCAAAATTCCAAGAAAGTAGCTGATCACAACAAAATGGCTAGGCAAACGCAAGGTCAAAGTCAAATCCAAGGTTCAAGCAACAAAGATCACAATACAAGACTAGGAGCTCAGAGCACATGCACCTCTTAACCAAAGCTATAATTGACAGTAATCTAAGGCAAGGAGCTTGCTAAACAGCCAGGCAATTACTCTAAACTGGAGACACATGGAAGAAGCCCTGCCACACCCTAGCCCTGATTGGATGACTAAACTGTCACTCAAGACACTGAAAGCTCAGCATGTCTCAGCATCCGATTGGACGGTTGAGCAGTCCTACATCATACTGACTGCTCGGCTCACCCCTGCCCTAGATTGGACAGCAGAACTGTCATTTACTGCATACAGACACAGTGATAGGAGGAATCATGACATATCATCTGAACAAATACAGATCCTTTAATAACATGCACATTATCATGGGCTTCTGAATAAATACAAATGCAAGAAACCCTATGGTAAAAAAAAAAACCTCAGATCAGACACCATAGGGAACTACAGATCCTAGGACAGATATCCCTAACACAAACCTCAGATCACATTCTCTTACTTAAACCTCTAAACCAGACCCCTCCATCATACAAACCTCAGACTAAAACCCTGGATATACTGAAAGATTTGGTTAACCTTTAATAACTTAAAGGGATTGTCCATTTCTCAGACAACCCCTTTTGAATTCCTCTATTTTCTCCTTGAAAAACAACATCTATGCTCACCTTCGTTGCTGACGCCGTTCTACCAGTGTTGATACTGGCTCTCCTGGGATTCACGTGATATTGTTAAGTCACGCGAAACCTTTAGCCAATCAGCACTGCTTCACTCTCCCCTCATTTTGGCAAATCAAGACAACCATCCTCCGCATGTCAATTACATCCATAGGAGAGGAGAATAAAGCCACCACTAATTGGTCTCAGGGATTACAAGACATAACAATTTCCGCAATCACTTGGAGAGCCAGAGATAAAACCACTGGAACAGCAGCTGAAGTGTGTATAAGAGTTGTTAGTTTACTGGAGAGAAACATAGGGATACAAAAAGGGCTGTCCAAATAGTGGACAACCCATAAAAGTCCCTCATTAACATTAGCTTAATGTCAGCTCAACCCATCGATATCAATGGGCTTGGCCAACAGTCTAATTTGAAAGGGGGCACTGGCCGACTGATGGTCAGGAGAGAACTCAATCAGACATGTCCGATGTCGAAGTGCCGATAACATTGTCCCTCCCCGAGATAAGCTTCCAGCCATCGTGTCAGCCAGAGGCTTTCTCCTAGAGAACACAGAAGTGCTTGACCAAACAAGAGCTCTTGCGCATGGAAGAGTTGGCTGAGATGGCTGCTGGATGAACGATTGGCCAAAGCTTTTATTCCTGTAAAACATTAGCCCTCAAGTTGAAATTGCGTTTCAGATTTTAGAAGACAATGCAAAATAAAAAATTTGCAATCAAATATCTCCTCCCCCATAAATCTGAATAGTGTTGTTTCAGCAGCAGGTGTATAGATTTCTGTAAGTCCCCTAAACAGATGTACGGGGTAGTCATAGAAATTTGTGCAACATATCTGGTATGTGTGACTATATCCTAACGTGCCAGTATCATTTCCTAAGAAAATGTCAAACTAATATACGGTATATCATTGTTAAGAGACCTGATCACCATTCACTATACACATTTCACGTTTCAAAAATGAAAGGGAAAACTAAACTTAACAAAAGCGCTCATAGAGGACACAGGTCGGGCCATTGGTTGGCAGGAATACATTTCATTTTCAGCAATAAAAGGATTGTTTAAATCTAATCCATCTCATCAGCATAGGGCCGATTTTCAAGGCAAGGGACGGGATGGATATTGTCTACCCTCTAAAGCTAATGGTAGCTTGGCCTTATAGATTTTGCCTTCCTCTGGATCATTATTTTTTAACTCAAAGTACATATTGTAAGTCTTTTTCCAGCCTAACCAATTTACCACACCAAGAAAAAGTTAACCTACTTTTTCAGCTTACATTGCCAAATATGACATTTATGATATAAAAGCCTCACATTTAAGGTTTGATACCAGCGATAGGATTTGAAGGGAATTTGTCACCACTCACCAGGTTTATTCTACCTAACCTGAGAGAAGTATAATGTAAGAACAGAAACAGTTTGCTGTAGTTTTGATAAAAATCACAGTTTTATTAGCAGAAAAATATCACAAGTAAACTAGTAAAACCGCACCCCCAACATTGATTGGTAGTTTAATGCCTATGCACAGTCTACACAGAAATCTGCCAATCAGTGATGTGGGTGGGGTTATACAGAGCTCAGCATTCAGAGAACTGCTGGATCTGCTGCAGATAAAACTGTGATTTTATAAAAACTGCAGCAATTAGCTCAGTAAGTGATACATCACAGGGTCTCTGATCTTACAACATGCTCCTCTCAAACAGGGTAGCAAAAACATGGTGATGGATTCTGTTAAAATAATTGATATATCCTCACAGGTCCAGCTGTATCGCTGTGTCTGGCCTGCTTTGGCATTACAATCACAGCCTATCTACACCAGTGTATTTCAATGACTGGTTTTTGGGGGATTTTCATCAGTGTTTTCATTTTTTGCTTCACCTGTTTTTCTAGCACACACCAAACAAACAAAAAAAAAAACTATTCCAACTGTTTATTCTGTAAAATATGGACAACACTAAGGTGGCACTTGGATGGTATCCGTGTGCTGCGTTTTTTTTTTCACTGATCCATTCATTTGAATAAGCGAGTTTGATCTGTCAGTCGGATTAAAAACAACCATGTGTCCTTTTTTATGGACACTGACACGTGAGCCACCCTATAGATTATAATCGATACATGTCATGTTTTACCCAGATAGAACACATGTGACAAATGGACGTCTAAATGAGATTTTTGGAGGTGCAGCATATGTGAGGGTCCTCATTGTTTACATCTCCCACCTGTCCAAGGCTGTTTTTAAATGAAAGCAGAAAAAAAGCAGATTCCTACATTTTCTGAGTGCGTTTTGTGTGACCAATGTGCATGACATTTAAGGCTTTATACATACTGGCACCCAGCTTGTATGGCTCCTATGGAGCTGTACAGCCTCATTGCACTGCCAAAGAAAGCATAGTGGGTATCTGTGTATACAATCATATATGCCCCTTAATGCACTGCATCTATACTTATTTTTCAATGAATTTATATAAACAATTGCACAAAAGTATTCCAAAGCGTATACAAATAGCCCGGTGCCACCGCCCGACTCTCGACTGTATCCACAGTCTGGATGTCGATACAGTTGAAAGTATTTGTGGAGGAGGGAGCTATCAGCTGACGCTCTCTCCTCCATCATTTTCCCTTGTGCGCCTGAAGTCTCAGCGCAGGAGGCACAATGATGTCACTACATCACAACCGCTGTGCTGAGTAATGCAGACCACAGGATGCAGATACCGTAGCAGTGTGGGAATGGAGAGGTGGGCCATCATGCTACTTGTGAGGCCATCATACTATTTGGTGTGCTATGTGGAGCCATCATACTATTTGGAGGGCTACTTGGGGTTGCCATCATACTGTTTCGAGGCCATGATACTGTTTGGAGGGTTGTATCACGGCCAATTATATTCTTTGGAGGACTGTGTGGGGGACAATATTACTGTGTACTGGGCTGTGTGGGGTTCACTACACTCTGTGCAGGGTTGTGCGGGGGCCATTATAGTGTGTGGAATGTTGTGTTGGGACCATTACACTGTCTGTAGGGCTATGTTGGACACCATTATACTGATTGGATGGCTAATGGGGGGCTATTATAATGTGTGCAGGCCTCTATACAGTATGGAGAGTTGTGTGCGGGTCACTTGTCATGAATGTGAAACACTCTGCTGGGACCTGTGGTGCATCTGAATTTAGAAGATCAAGCTGATTAGCTGAGCACATGTCTTCTTTAAATCTACACAGCCATTTATGAGTTAATAGGTTTCTTGCGTAATGGAAAGGGTTTAGAGCTCCTCATTATCTATTGTCTGTGCTGCTTATTGGGACCAACCTTCCATAATATAAACTTGTGCTTGACTTCCCTCCATGCAAGCAATAGAATCTTTATTCTAAACCTG
Organism: Oophaga pumilio; assembly: GCA_009801035.1. Lineage (NCBI taxonomy): Eukaryota > Metazoa > Chordata > Amphibia > Anura > Dendrobatidae > Oophaga > Oophaga pumilio. Next base: position 81,894 of record VIAB01000490.1, read on the forward strand.
GCTTCATTGGAGAAAGTGGTCTGGAGAGTCGCTATTAGTCATTTTTAGATTGTCTCATGCGGTTTGTTGGCATTTTGTTGGTGTTTTTTCATGTTGCTTTTCTGCCTATTTACTGTGCACCCATTTCCCCTTCGTATTTTATCCTGTGTTTCTGCCATTTGATTGTGCATCTTCCTGTCCAGCCTATGTTTACCCTTTCACTACTGCCCCTTTCCTCCCTAGGGGGAGGGTGGGAGCAGCTTAGGATTTGGTAGGCGAACAGAGAGGTATGAGACCCAGGCATCTCCACATTCAGGGGTGACCCTGGGGTTAAGGATAGACTAGGACTTCCCTAGATTAAGGGACAGTATATGGTCCCCCTGCCCCAGCTATCCTTCAGTCACAGCATGACACTACTATACTGTATTGAGGGCCACTATACTTTATGGAGGGCCATCTTACTGCATGGAGAGCTATGTGTGGGCCATCATACTGCGTGTGGTGGACTATGGGGACCATCATACTGTGTTGGAGTCACTGTGAGAGCATCATACTAACATAGTAACAGAGTTAGCAAGTTATCATACTGTGCACAAGTGTACTTGAGAGGAATTCCCTATGCGGGTATCTTATTGTGTTTGGGGGCACATATGTTGGCACCATACTTTCTGGGGGCCATGAAAGGGGTATTGTAGCTTTTGGAATACTAAGGGGCTTCAATAAGGGAAAACTTACTTTTTTTAGAGAGTGTGGGGAGGCAATTAGGATTTTTTTCTATGTACACCCTTGCTCCCACTGTATAATTAATCACTGCAAAATCTTCAGTTGCACTGACCATAAAACAAAATTAATTATACAAAGTAGATTGGTTAGACCTTAACATTACCTGCGGCAGAGCCTGAACCACAGTGTCCAGTAATGCCCTCATTCCGGTTGCCATTTTTAGCAGCTTTAACACTGTATATTGGAGACAATTGAGAACAAAGTGTCACCAGAAAAGAAATAACATTGCATATCTTATCATTTGCCATCATCATTAGCAGATAGGATATTGACTTCTAACATACTGACGTTCTTGTTGTATCCATTGTAGGGGGAATATGGTGTACAGAGACTGCTGCAGCGGGGAGCAAACAAGGTTTCACAGTAAGAGCGCATTCAGACGTCTCTACATAACGGTCTGCGATCAAACAGCAATGCATGGCCTGGTTGGCGCTCTCTCGACCCAAGTCTGAAAGCTTCATAGAAATATATGAAGATGTCACGGTCGGGTTAGGAGAGCCATAGCCAGTCCATGCTTGGTGGTCTGATTTCAGACTGATTTGTATCGACGTCTGAATCTGCCCTAATAGACATTAATCCCTCTTTTGCTGCATTGCTTTGGACTACAACTCCCAGAAACCTTTGCTTTTCTTTGCAACCTGTAAGAGGAAAAGTAGCAGCAAAGGAAAGGACTGATTGGCTGAGAAAGCTGGGGAAAAAAGGAGGCGCTAACTAAACTGTGGAACATGTGGGCTGTCGTGCATTTCTGAGAAAAGACAGGACCCAGGAAAGTAGCAGAGGGTGAGTGCTGACAGCTCTACAGCCCAACGTGAGAGAACAGTAAGCCCTGGATCTGTACCACAACTACAGACTAGCCAGATTACCAAGAGTTGCTCACCGCCATCTGGCTTAACTCAGAGGAAAATTCTGACATCCATTCTTTGTGTCCCTACATGCCCATGCTGTATCCCTGTGTGACCCCAGACATGCTACATTAAGGAGTGAGTGGCAACTGCTGCAAATTCTGATTCAACTGTTGAGGAAGTTATACTTGAACAATCTGTTAAGGGAGCATTGCCGGGAGTTGTGGTTCCACACTTCAGAAGTTAACAATAGGAAAATCAATAAGATGGATTTTGCTCTCATTGAGTTATTAAGTGCACCAACGGTTCCTGTAAGTGCGCCAACATCCACAGCAAACAGGCCTCTACTTCGGACTGCATTATTTTTCTTGCTGCAGCCATTTGTATGTTAAATGTGATTAGTTAGGAGTGTGTCTGCTTCATTTAAAGGGAAAGTGTCATCCTTAACATCCAGGCCCACTGCAAAGCACATTATGTACCTTGAAGAAAATAACATGCCTTCTGCATTTACATGGTATCATTTGTTTTGCTGTTCCTTGTTATTCTCTCATTATTTTTTCATCATTAATCCTGCTATAAACCTGTTAAATGTTTCACTCTCGTCTCTTGTGAGTGTGTACTGAGTGTGGACATGTGTCTCCCGAGTCGACCCCTGCAGAAGAGGAGGACCCTCCTGCATTCCACTAAAGCTCCCAGCAAGATTTGGGTGGAGGCACTGTGCCATATTGAGGTGAGAACTACTGGACACCCTGCCCACAGAGGTGGCTTATTAAAGGGTGTTACATTATATTATCATTGCCATACCATTATTTGGTTATATCATAAAATAATTATTTTTTTAAGTATTTATTGATCATTTTGTCTTTTTTTTTAATTTTATTACCTCTAGTGATGCGTAATACTCTCATGATACGGATAATTGTGGGATTGATAGGCAAAGCAGCATTAATTTCAATTTCTTCCAAAGTGATTCCCATTACAGATAGGAGCACGATGGCCAGATCCAACTGGTTCCACCTGCATAGGATAAAAAAAACACTTCCATGAAACAGCCATACATTTTCTTTCATAGAATCACAGTTTCTGTGCAATGCTATCCAGGTTGTATTAGATTCCATATTTACAGAGATAAATGCTTTTAAGGCAGGATTATTCAGTATAAATGAAGTATAATGGATACATATCCAAAATAAGGAAACCTCTGTATGTAATCCAAGGCATATAGAGGTACAATAAAGGGCTCCTGGGCTTCAACAGGAGCTCTATTAAAACAGAATAGTGGTAGAACCGTATGCATAAGCCCTGACGGAGTTACTCCGAATTACTAAGAGCACTGTAGTTAGTAGATTGTGTAGAACTATCTAGAAAAAGAGAATTAGCTTCAAGTAAAATTAAAGAATCTTTCCATAGTTCATTTTAAAGCAGATTTCAGAATACAAGATACCTACATTTTTTATAGATCTTCCAGACTTGTTGAAGCCAGTGTACTTACTTTGAAAATCCATGTCAGAATGTCAGTATACTCTTTTGTGAAATCTATGTCTGCCTCTCATTAAAATCAACCTTTTATGAGTCCAGCTATGCTATGATTACACTGCCATTCTGGTATGGGTTCTCGACGTAAGTACACCAGGTCATCAGGTCTAGAATATATGCTTAATTTTTGTAGATAATATTGTAAAGTCTGGTGACAGTTCCGCTTTATGTTTTTGTCGACAAGTTGTTCTGCTGGGATGATTTTCATAGTGATTTCCTCAGGTTTCTCATAAACTTCTCCTGGATGTCTGTAACAAAGAGCAGTGTCGAACACATGGCTGTCTATTTTTTTTGGATCACTCATGTGTAAGGAAGTGGCGAAGAGCCTCGTTTGTGCCCTCCCCCCAAAAGGGACCTATGTGGCCCCTTTTATGTTATGTCTCGTGTGCCTTCACTGTAATATATATGTTCCTAAAATGTATTGTGCAACTTGTAATGTATGTTACTTATTTCTATTGTATTATGCTGTGTTTGCCATGTCTGTTAGCTTAGGGAAAGGAACTGGTTAACTTTGTGGGCTGAGCCAGCAGCCTCTTGGAAGCAGGAAGCTCTTGCTTCCAGTTCTGTAGCCAGGGCAAATTTGCCCTGGGCAGGTGTGCAGCAACAGCCAAGGCATTGCCAGACCCCAGGAGGGGATACAATCTGTTGCCCTGGACCTAAAGACAGCAAAACGGGCCCCAGGACTCGGTAAGGGCCCCACCGAAGGGACTTCAATTTTCCAGATTCCGGCGTAAGAACTACTGTCTCTTTCGGCCGCCGTGGCTGTTGTTGGTTCAGCCGTGGACAAAGCTAGGGAGAGAGTAGGATGCCAGTGTTGGTAATTTATTCATTTCTGTTATTGAAGTTGTTCTCCCTGTTGAATTGCAAGATGTTCTTGGGATTGTGTTTGTCCTACCTATTTTTATGTACAAGGGGGGCCGGGGTGCTCTCTGACCATTGGCTCAGTGGACTCTTTTTGTGGACTGTAGCTTTAAGGGAACTCGAACATAACTACCACCCTGTGCCACCTTGTTACACATGGATTCTCTGTTAGACCACCTCTACACCAAATCATATACTGTAAATTGCTGCTTGCTGGAATGAGAAGGTCTGGAAATTAACTAATTAGTTCCAAGTTTCTGTGAGTGATCTTATGCGTACATATACCTCCACTATTAGGGCTCATGTGTATGACCGATTTTCTTGTTCAAGTGCTATCCATGGTTTTCACAGATAGAAATTGTACCTATAATATTCTGTGGGGCTGTGAAAGGTCCACAGAAAAAAAAATCAGAAACTTGTTCAATTGTTATCAGAGTTACGGATTAAAATAGGAAATGTGGCAATGCAAGTCTGGGTATGTGAAAAAAATCAGACCGCACTCTGTTGACTGACATCCGAGTGAGGTCGGATTTTTTCGACTGACAGAACGGAGAAGGAAAAGAACCTATTTTTTTTTCTCTGGACGTCTGAGAAAAATTGATGGCACTTGAAATAATCTGACCGTTTTTCTCAGATGTGGACATATCGATCTTATGAACTTACAATTCTTTGTCAAATCAAATTATTCATGTTGGACTTACGCACAATATTATTCCCCTCTTTCCTCTCACTGTCAGTGAAAGATACGATGGTCCTCATTCATCTCTTACACAGTGCTGGTAGAATAACATCTGAGCACTGAGTGAACCATTATCGGCAACAAAGATAGTGGTTTACAAACCACAGAAAGAAAACAGTTTTGTTTCAGAGGCCCACCTTGTAAGATATCTCAGGATAAATGGATTTTGAAGATTAAATTTGAGTAAAGCAAATGTAATTTTTCCCTCATTTGATATATGCCCCATAGAAACAAACATTGCATCAAAGGTAAGCTGTTATCAGTAAATGAGGTACTGTTTAAATCAAGTTTCCATGTTAAAGAGGTTGTCCCACGAACAACGTACATCCTAATCAATAGATTTTTGAACAATAATCATTTTCACAATTGGATGTGTTAAAAAAAATGTTCCTGTGCTGAGATAATCTTATAAATGTGCCCCTGTTGTGTACTGTGTAATGGCTGTGTCTTACCATACAGGGACATGGTCTGATCATACCACAGCTCCTGGATGGGGAGGAAGCTAAATAGAGTATACAGACATTACAGCATGAGATCACAGCTGATGCTTTCTGTGAGGTAAAACATTTCCCAGCCTGTTTGAAAACATATTTTACCTCACAGAATCAGCTGCAATCCTCTGTTGTAATGCCTATATAATCTTTTTATTTCCTCCCCTGGCATGAAACATGGTCACAATTCCTGGCCAGAAGAGGAAACAAAGAAAGTATACAGAAAAGACAGCAGGAGATCACAGCTGATTCCTTCTGTGAGGTAAAATGTATTTTTAAACAGACAGGGAAATGTTTTAACTCACGGAAAGCAACAGCTGGGATCCCATGCTGTAATGTCTGTATCCTATCTTTTGCATGTGGTGTGATCAGACCCATGTCCATGCATGGTCAGACACAGCCATTACACAGTACCTAGCAGGCCACATTTAAATGAACATCTTTTTTTAACACGTCCAGTTGTGGAACTTAATATTATTCAAAGATATGTTGATTAAAATGCACTTTGTTTGTGGAAAACCCCTTAAATGCATTTTTTTCATTGTTGGCAATGCTTTTTCCCCCATATCAATATCAGTATTAAAAATACAAATTAGAAATATTGCAATTTTGACACTGAGCACTGGGGATATTCTAAGCTTTAACTTTCTGTTGTTTCAGGAAACAACACATGTGCACAGCTACAATGACCAGACTCTGATCTTATTATGTTTTACATTGAAACATCTAATGAGCTTGTGGAAAAGTCACTGTGAAGGGAGGAGGAGCAGGGCCAGCTATGATATCTCCTATTGAGACTATCTCATAGATTGTAAGTTTGTGAGCAGGGCCCTCACTCCTCTTGGTATATGTTGATTTATGTGATTATTGTTATTCTATAATGTCTTTTATTGTCTGTACAAGTCCCCTCTAAAATGTGAAGTGCTGCGGAATATATTGGCGCTATAGAAATAAAATTATTATTATATTATTATTGGAGGATCCTGTGTTAACAGCTGTGTATAGAGGTGTTACGTGTCATTGTAATCATGCCTCTGATGTTAATGAGCTTGCGGAAAACTCCTAAAAGGACAGGAAGTATGAGTCTAAAAAATAGCACAACTGGTCACTGTGAAAATTGTATAATTACTTATTTTGCTTTTTAAGAAAGATCTTAATATGATAAAAAAAACACTGTTAATATATTTTTTAAATGCATATAACACAAACGACTTATTTAAACATTAGGTAATTTTCTGATGCCAGATTCCATGTAAGTGTTTGTATCCTTTTTATGCAAGCACATTCGTTAAGTAATGACTATAATGTGGTCAAAATATGGAGGACGGTGGGTTTATATTACTCTTGTCACACTTTCCATTTTTTCTTTACCTTTTAAGACATGTAAGGGCTCTCTACTGCCATAATTGCCATCCTACCTTCTTAAGCGCAGCTCAATTACAGACTAAAATTTACGGTTATTAATAGGTGAGGAATGCTGCCCAGCACTTTTTGCCACTTTTGCATCCACTGGTTTATGTCGCGCGTCTCCTGTATGCATTCTACACTTCGGTAAAAGTTTTCATCTTATAGAGTTGACAGCCATACTTAGCAATAAACTGACAACTTGTTCTATTC
>VIAB01000490.1:102122-113925 GCA_009801035.1 Oophaga pumilio
GTAATGAGTAGTGGCGAGCACATTCGCTCATCACTAGTCGTGTCTTGTGGGGACCACAAGGATCTGTACTGGGAGCAGTGGGGACTACAAGGATCTATTTAGAACCATTTATTTTTAACCTCTTTATTAATGACCTTGTAGATAGGATTGAGTGTAAAGTATCAGTCTTTGCTGATGACACAAAACTATGCAGGATATTAAAAAGTGACCTTGACAGTACAATATTGCAAAACGATCTGGATAAGATGTCTGGATAGGCAAACACTGGGCACTCAATGTTGATAAATGTAACGTAATGCAACGAGACTGGAGTAATCCTATTGCTGAATACATTAAATAGGACCATACTTGGGACTACAGAACAAGGGAAGGACTTGGGTATTCTGATTACAAGTAAGCTGAGCAGCAGCACTCAGTGTCAAGCAGCAGCCGCAAAAGCGAACAAGATTTTAGGGTGCATAAAAAGAGATAAAATCCTTTGATCCAAAAGTACTGTTACCCCTCTATAAATCACCTGTGAGGCCACATCTAGAATATGGGATCCAGTTTTGCGCTCCACATTTTAGGCGGGAAACTAGATTATTAGATGGGGTGAAAGTTCTCTCCAATGATGGGAAGTTTTAAAAGTTGGGCTTGTTTAGCTTAGAAAGTAGACATCTCAGAGGAGATCTCATTTACATGTGTAATTAAATGTGTGGTCAGTACTGGGGACTGGCGCATGACTTATTCCTACCAAAGACCATACTAAGGACCATGGGGCACTCATTACGGGTGGAAAAAAGGCGATTCCGGCAGCTAAACAGGATAGGGTTCTTTACAGTTAGAGCAGTCAGACTGTAGAATGCCGACCACAAGAGGTAGTAATGTCAGATACTATAAAAGCTTAAAAAAAAGGCTAAATGCTTTCCTTACAACAAATGGCATTGCTGGTTATATATAATCTAGTGCTAGAGAATGTAGAACTGGTAGAGAAAGGGTGAACTTTATGGACTAGTGTATTTTTTTTTCAACCTATATAATTACCGTATGTAACAAAATTTCTTATTTTCAAATGATTACTACTGTTTTATAAAATAAAACAATAAATACAATAAATGACAGTTATTTTTAATTACTTTTTCTTGAAACGGTAAGGATCAATATAGACATTGAGAGAAGTGAAATCATACAAGAGTCTATAAGGGTGATTTTCATGAAATACTGGTAAAATGGTTAAATAATACAGGCGCCACACTAATACTACATCTAATACTACTACTGCTGATTCTGATACTACTAGACTTCTAGGGGAAGTAAAACAAAATGTAAAAAGATAAAGAAAGCAACAGAAAACAAATATCTGAAAGATAAGAGAAGTTTTTGTTTCAGAAGTCTGAGATTGCAGTAAAAATAATATATATGTTTTATACCAGTTATCTGTTTGAAAAAATAAAAATGCGATAGGAAAACCTCTAGAGGTCACACAGCCATCGTCTTCCACATAGAAAAAGTGTTATTTGCCGATAAAAACTGTAAGCATGAAATGCACTAATGCACTCCAACAGAGGTTTGCATCGTCTGACGCCGCGCAGAGGATCACTCCGATAGAAAATATATAAAAGTTCAGCGCCGGGTCAAATATTGATCAGCAAAGTAGTCAAAAAGACATTCTGGAGTCTGAAATAATCCCATAATGTAACTCAATAAGGGATAGAAATGGAAATATATCAGACTTTGTCTGATTGAACAAGGGCAACAATGGAGTTATTACTTGAAATAGGTTTGCAAACATGGTTATCTGCAAATTAACTTCTAAACCTGACTTATCAACACTGATCTATGTCACCTAAAGAAGGCTGTTTGTGGAAAGATAAAGGATACAAACCCAGTTATAATTTGCATTAATGCAATCCCTTTATCTGCTCTACAAGATACTCATTTCTTAATGCCACCATAAAGCTCATGTACACGTCTGTGGATCTCGGTCCGATCACGGAGTGCAAGGCATGGACTGGCAGCGGGTTTACCGTTCCGAGGGTAACAGCCTCTTAGAAATATATGAAACTGTCATGCTGGGTTCAAGAGGGCTGCCGGCCAGTCCGAGCATTATGGTCCATGATTGGACTGAGATTCACAGATTTCTGCATGACAGCTATCGGCCAAACGTTGGTAAAGCCATTTGTTTGGCCTGCTCTCACATACACAGGAGTGTTCGTTCGTCCGACAGCCTCAATATCTGACATATGTATTTATTTCCACAGACATTCAGGGCTGATGACTGGTGTAAGATTTGTGGTGAAGCGCAGGGAGGCAGGTGCCACTTGTCAGACACTCCTGATGGCGTGCACCTCTTAATGACTCAGAAGCGGCTGACTCCAGGACACCTCCTCATCATCACCAGTGAGGAAATCACCCGTCTTTTTGAGCTGGGCCATAGTCTTTGAGCGGTACCGTATATTGCCTTTTCTACCTTTTTTTACCATACTGCACTAAGTCATCAGATACATATACCAATGTTATAATTTGTTTGATTTTTCTTGGATCTTATAAAACATGTCTTAGAATTAAGGTTAATTAATTTTTTAAGGTTTTCCTTTGTGTTGCCGTTTTGTAAAATTAGTAATAAATAGTGATGAGTGAACATGCTCAGATATGGAGTTATCCGAGCATGCTTGAATACTAACCGACTGTAGAGTCAAAGTCAGGGAGGGCTGACCTGAAGGTCCAGGGGAATGGAGACTAAAGCAAATTTATAGACACATCCAAAAATTAAATAGAAATGGGTAAATCAAGGAGTGAATAGCAAACGTGCCGGGATAAGGTGTTGTCCGATGATCGGGTGCTAACCGAGTGTCTTCGGCGTGCTTGAAAAATATGTTCTAGTCTCCGCGGCTGCATGTCTCAGGGCTGTTACAAGCAATTCCTGTATGTGTTGCACCTGTCGTACAACCACGAGACATGCAGACGCGAGGACTCAAACATATTTTTCTAGCACGCCGAAGACACTCGGTTAGCACCCGATCATCGGACAACACCTTATCCCGGCACGTTTGCTCTTCACTCCTTGATTTACCCATTTCTATTTAATGTTTGGATGTGTCTATAAATTTGTTTTAGTCTCCATTCCTCTGGACCTTCAGGTCAGCCCTCCCTGACTTTGACTCTACAGTTCTAAGATTTCACATAAAAGCCATTTCATTTTTCTTGTGTAGCATTGTATGAGCGCACAATAAACAGTAACAAAATCCCTGTTATGAAAAGGAAAAGTGTTTTGTTGCAAACCTTACAGCTGATTAAACACTGTAAACTGCACAAGGGCGCCCGGAGGACTCATACATCAAAATGGAAATGCCAGGACAATTACTAGATAGTAAGGCACAGGAAGAAATCTCACAATTCCTCAATCTTTTGTCGTCAGAATGTAAGACTTAAAATCTCTCCTTTGTAACAGAAACCATTTCACCTTTTCTGAGCTTAGGGAGGTTTTAAGTTACAGAAAACAGTTGCTGCCCTGCATTTTGTTCTTTTTTGACTCCAAAGCTATTTTATGTTAATTTACATGGTAGGTATTGTGCTTTATGACTCTTCAGCCTAAGCAAAATACACTGCTCACAAAAATTAAGGGAATGGTTGCACATTACTGTATTCATCCAAATCAATTACTTTTCAGGGATTTCAATCTGTCCGGTTAGGAAAGAAGCCTTTGTGAATCAAGTTCACCTGCTGGGGTGCAAATGACAGTGACAACAGGAGCGCTGGAGAGGACCAGCAAGACAACCCTCAAAAGGGATTTTTTTTGGGGGGTGGGCAAAGCCAATCGCTGTCTTCTTCTCCTGACCGATTCTTTCTTAGTTTTGATGGTGTCTTTGTTACTACTGGTAGTGTGAGGCGGTATCTGCAGACCATTCATGTTGCACAGATACTCCAGCTCAGATGTGCTGTTGCAAGGTTTGCTTTGTCTCCTAGCACAATCTCAAGAGTGTGGAGTAGATAGCAGCACATGACTGTTAAACATGGAGAAATGGACGAGCTAATAAAAGTGCATTAACCCAACAAAAGGATGGGTATATACTTCTTTGTGCTGGGAGAACACATTGAGCACTGCCGGCGCCCTACATAACTATCTCATGTCGGCTACTAGTATGCATGTTTCTGACCAAACTTGCAGAAATAGACTTTATGAGGGTTGCATAAAGGTACAATGCCCTTAAGTGGGACCTTTCCTCAAAGTCCACCACAATGCAGCTTGATTGGCATCATTTGCTAGAACACACCAGCAGTGGCAAATCCATCAGTGGTGCCATATTCACTTCATAGATGAGGGCAGGTTCATACTGAGCAAATGTGACAGACATGAAATAGTCTGGAGACATTGTGGTGAATGTCAAGATTCCTGTAAATCATCCAGCATGAACGGTTTGGCGGTAAGCTTCTAGACAGTCTGAATACATGTGGGGAATGCCTGTTTGGTATGCAATCCCCACATGTATTCAGGCTGTCTAGCAGCCGCAAATTATGCAGCTGCGGTGACAAAAACTAAATCTCTGAGCACGCCCAAATACTCGGAGATCACCCGAGCATGCTCGGGAAAACCCGAGAAACAAGTATACTCGCTTATCACTAATTAAGACCAACGGGATCGGGTACATCTGCCACAATGTAACTTTTTGCTTTATTGCTATGGTCCACAGATTCCTCTGATGGACAGTATATTTCTTATCATAAGTAATGCTAGCAAAACTATCGGTAAGCATACCACATGTGAGAAAAATATTCTCACATTTTACTTCCCATAGCTGTGCCAGTCTCCTGAAGATAGATCTTGTTGTCAAATTCAAAGTAATTGTGGGTGAGGATGAATTTTGTGAGTTTCCCATCGCCACACAATAAGAGAAAAAAGAATGGATCTACCGGTGGCAAAACACTTTTGTATGCCCGGTCATAGCATGATGGACATGGAATTACTCGTACTAAAATCTACTTTTAAATCTGAGACAGATAGAAAGGTTTGGGAATATAAGCTCATGATGACCTTTGACACTCTTAGCGCTGGATTGAATATATCACACGGATTCATGTCTTTCTACATCAATTAAGGAATCTGCTTCTCTGACCTTCCAGGGGCATCAAAACACAATAGCAGACTCCAATCAGAGGGCAATAAAACTTTCACACTCCTTATATATGAACTGTTCCAATATTTATGTTCATCCCTCTGCCATAATGACAGTTCTGCTTCACGTCACTTGTCTTATCTTATTGCATTTTTTCTGTGCTGTGTTGTGTATAAATATGTGATTCTTCAGATGTTGTATTAGTCTTCGCCTGATGAAGAGACCTGAGTAGTCTCGAAAGCTTGCAATTTGTTACCATCTTTTCAGTTAGCCATTAAAAGGTATCAACCACTGAGGACTCTCAAGTCTAAATATTTTTCTATCTACTGGCTAACACGGTACGAAGATACACATCTTTCCTATACCACATGTGAGAAGAAATTTAAATGAGACTATCAGGCATCGGTGCATGGAGGAATGTTCATGGTAGTGTCATCACATTAACACCAGCAATATAAGTGTGGTGGCAGCAAAATTAAGATTCATTATGCTGAGACCAATAGCTTCACGACAGAGTGCAGCCCGCACAATCCATCAGCCACCTAAAGATCCTATTATGCCACAAAGCCTGACCGAGGGTGACAGGTGCCATCACTGTAAGCTTCTGTGTGATCATAATTCAAGTTGTCAACGTTTCTAATTATTGTAACTCATCATCTCATCAGAAAAACCTTACTGTGTGTAGGTACTGTACATATGTCCATGAACAAACCATTTACCTGTCCTTGAAAAAACGTCTAAATCCAAAGGCCACCAACTTCAGCACGGCTTCAAGCACAAATACTGTAGTAAACATGTAGTTGCAGTACTTCAGGGCAATTTCTAGTGACTATAAAAAAAATCATAAGAAATAATTTTCAAGAGATTAATGTTACAAAATATCCATAATATAATATTCCTTAATATTCCTCATAATACACTGAACATGTGCAAGAAATATTTAAAATGCAGATGTCATTTCTAGGAGAACTTGCAGCAGAATGTCTGTGTCTGCCTCCATCTCCTCCCTCCTCTTCCCCCTCCTCCTCCTCTCTGTAGAATTCTATAAGCACCAATTGCCATCTGCTATCTCAGTAATGTAAAAGTCTGTCTTCATTGAACACAAATTTTATCTGTAAACTCAGAGAGAAACATCAATCCAGGAGAGGAACAAAACAGATCTCTCTGATAAGAAATATTCCAGTGTTGCATATTGTGCATACTATTGATTTATGAAATAAAAATTAAAACAATGGTCACTTTTTAAAGGGATTTCCTAGTTTAAATATATATATATATATATATATATACATACAGTATATATATATATTTTTTTTTCTTCAAATGTTCTATTATTTATTTAAGTTGACTTTGCCTTTATTGAAGTTGATTTACTTGCCAGAGAGGAAAAGTGGCCCCTTAGGGTCTAACTCATTTTGAGGACCCGGATCATCCACATATAACACCAGAAGTCCATTGATTACAATGGACACTGTGTACATCTTTATTTCTACTACAAATCTTGCAGTTTGCTTCTCGGGTTTCCCAAAGAATCCAATGAATTCTTGAGGGTTTCAGCAGATACCCTCCTACCCATGCTGCTACATCTTCATGGGAACAACTTTCTAATAAGTAAACTTCAAAACTATCATAAGGGCCTCATATGACATTTGGACCACGTCTATAACTTTTTTGGTTCCATCTAAACGTTTCCCTGATGGTGCCCAGAAGAAACCATTCACAATATTGAGGCAGACAGAGTCACTTACCTCCCAGTCTGGCCTCCGTTCCAGCACTGCTGTCTTTTCTAGGTGGACATACTAGAGTGATAGACTATGGTTTAGTGTCTACTGCCTAACAGACGGAGGCGAGATAGAAAGGAAAGTGACTATCTACCTCAATAGTGTAAATGGCTCTGGCGAAGCTCCTTGGGGGCGTGTCTGAAATCTAATTTTTCAGAAGTTCTAATGGGGCCCCCAATGGAACCACAAATGTATGGCCAATACGTGACGTGAGCAAGCCCTAACAGATAATTTGGAAACTGAAAACGTATCCTATATTCGACTTTGTGCTAAATAGGACAATAAGATATACAAAAGCACTAAAACTCACCTTCGGTTGACTGTAGTGCTCCAACGACATTGTGATAACATTAAGGCAAATGATAATTGTAATGAATATATCCAGGTAATGGCTTGTACAGACCGAGTGAATTAAGAGACGTGCAGGGCAGTAGGTGGCATAATATGGCAAACGTTGGGCTTCTGTACAAAACAAGCAAAAGGAGACTTTTTTTAGATACATTTGAGAGCAAAAAAAGCTGGAAAACACTTGGGGTATTTAAAAGCAAGACAATGATCTGTTCTATGGCCAAAGGTATATGGAAACATTGATATGCACATCTAATTTCATTGAGTTCTATAACAGCGCTGAACACATTTTGCAGCATGATTGCAGGAATTTTTATTTATTCCCACTAGGAAGTTTAGTGACAAATACTCATAGTTTCGGGAGTTTGAGAGAAGGCCTCGATAAAGGCCAGTAAAGTTTTTTCATATCAACCTTAAAGCATCACTCCAGCATTTTTTTGCATTGCAGTGCTGGAGTGGTGCAAACTCATCCAAGTTCCATGTCCCTAGTCTTATACTTACCGGTTCTGTCTTCATCTGTTCCCGGCGCCACTCTGGTTGTCTTCTGCAGCCTGTGACCTGCCAGAACACTCCAGTGTTTGCTTGGGCGAGCCAGAAAACATAACTCAATATATGTCTAAGAGGCCAGAACGAGACCAGAACCAGGCTCTCATAGACTTATATTGAGAGATTGTGACCATTACCTCTTCTGGTCAGTTGTGGTCTCAAGTTGTTAGCGCAGAATTGACAGCATGGTGGCTCAATGGTTAGCACTGCAGCCTTGCATCGCTGGAGTCCTGGGTTCAAATCCCACCAAGGACAATATCTTCTAGGAGTTTGTATGTTCTCCCCGTGTTTGCGCGGGTTTCCTCCGGTTTCTTCCCACACTTCAAAGACATACTGATAGGGAATCTAGATTGTGAGCCACATCGGGGACAGCAATAATAATGTCTGTAAAGCACTGCGGAATATGATAGCGCTATATAAATAAAGAGCTGAAGATGGCGGCTGGTAAGTATGTTACTAGGGGCAGGGAACTTACATTAGTGGCGCCACTCCAATAAAAAAGAAACGCTGGAGTGGCGCTTTAATAAGCCATGATATGATGGGCCTTGTGACAAAGGAACTGTCAGGCTGAAGCATAGAAAAGGCTTTTGTACTTTTAGTTCCTACAAAACAAATCTGAGCCATTATTTTCCTGCTTCCAAACTCCACAGTTGGCACAATGCATTTGGGCAACTGGTCTTCGGATATGGGTTTAACCAAAATTGATCAGGTTTGTTTTATGCTCCACTGCACTTCTCGACACTTGAGTCTGCATATGGTAACCACTTGCTTACCTGTTGCTCATTGAAAAGCAGTTGAACTCTCCAGTAAAATTAACACTACTGAAAGTGTATATATGTCTATAGAGACCAAATTGTTAGCGGCAGTTGTAGCTGAAGTGGCCGGTTCACTGGTTACAATGGGTATCCATATACTTTTGGCCATGTAATAGAGGTACAGATGACAAGTATTTACAGCAGATGAAATATTAGGATGAAAATAGAATATTAAGTACAAAGGAAAGACAACATGAAGGATCACAAGAGGGCATGGTTTTCCACCAGACAATGCTTCTAAACTTACAGCCGGTCATTTAAAAGGGAATCTGTCACCAGGTTTTTGCTACATCATCATAAGTGTAAATATTCAAAGAATAGAAACTGCAATATTGTGGGAGATCACATTCCCTACAAATCTCCTGCAGCCCTGAAAATCTGGGACAGAAAATGGTCCTGTGTTGGTGATGAGCAAAAAGATTCACTGTTCTTTTGTCCAGTGACCACATCGGTAGATCGGCGTGACCGCCTCTAGACCGGAGCCTTACTCAATGTTGGCTGCTGGTGTTAATCAAGGTGCCGTTGACCCAACCAATCACAAGGCGGAGTGACCGCCTCTAAACCGGAGCCTTACTCAATGTTGGCTTCTTGTGTTAATCAAGGTCCTGTTGACCCAACCAATCACAAGGCAGAGTGACCGCCTCTAGACCGGAGCCTTACTTAATGTTGGCTGCTGGTGTTAATCAAGGTCCTGTTGACCCAACCAATCACAAGGGCCTGTCAGTGGAGCAATGTGATGGAAATCAATGGGCGCCCATTTTTCCCTATGTAACATATCTCCTTTCTTTGCCAAACAACATAAAAGTAGAAAAAGCAGACAGCACTGCAATACTAAATCTGGTGGACTTTATTGGCCATGGTGGCATGGCTACATTTCGGCTACAATGAAGCTTTTTCAACCGTTTTCCTTTCTTTGCCAGTTGTTGTAAATTATACTACCCTGGTGGGCTAATAAAGTAATAAAGGATTCTTGTATAAAATGACCAAATTGATTTACAGGACTCACGTCCATTGGCTACTTTAGTCTTCTGTCGTCACCAGACATGATACTTGTTTACCTATCGCCTCTACTTGCCAGCATCCTTAGCCCTTCTTTTGATTAGTCAGACTAGCGTGACAGATCATGGTGGTGTGATGCTGGCATGGTGTCGCATGAGACCAGTTAATCAAAAGAAGAGCCGTGAATGCCATCAGATACAAATCTGTTTTGAATTCTGAATATGGCTACAAAGGTCCTGAAAATGTATCCTCTCATCTGAATTCCTTTTCTTTTTTTTGACCCAGTAATGTCCTTGACAATTTCTATTTCACCTGGTTTTCTACCCTACAGTGGCATGTAAAAATGTGCGCACCCCTGGCCAAATTAGTGTTATTGTGAACAGTTACGCAAGTGAAGATGAAATGATCTCTAAAAGGCCTAACGTTAAAGATGACACATTTCCTTTGTATTTTAGTCAAAAAATAATACCGTATATACTCGTGCATAAGCCGACCCGAGAATAAGCCGAGGCACCTAATTTGGTCATGAAAAACTTAGAAAATGTATTGACTCAAATATAAGCCGGGTATGCATTGTACACTCATCCCTATCCTTGAATGCATGGCTCCCCATCACTGTCCTTGTATGCATGGCTCCCCATTGTTGTCCTTGTATGCAATGTCCCCTCATCCCTATACTTGTATGCGTGGCTCTGTAAGGGGTTGAGATTCTTACCCCTTTAAACCTCCATGTTGTATTTATATGTATATTTGTACTGTTGTTCCGTAATTCCGTGCTATATGTGTAAATTTCATGCTATTGCACTTTGTATACTACGTGGACAGTGCAGTTTGGGTTGTGGCCACTAGATGGGGGCATAGAGGTCACTATTGTCTAGTTAGTAATTTAAGAGTTAACATAGGAGGAGTTAGTTGGGGAATAGTCGGGGTGGTCTTCCTGTATCTAGTCAGTCAGGACTGGGAGCTGGAAGAGCCCAGTCGAGGGCCTGACCCCGTAGTGCTCAGGAGGGCTGTGGGCTCGAGCTGCCTTACTACTCCGTAACGTTAAGCATATGCCCAGCCATACAGTAAGTACAAGGAGGAGAACAGTGTACAGCGTAACTTGCAGGAAAGAAGAAGGAAAAGGAAGACCAAAGGTCACCGTAAAAGTGTACCGACAGGTCCCTCTAGGTTGTGGTGGATATCTACGTGGGCTTAATCTCTAATGTCTGGGGCGAAACAGGCAGAGGAACACTTCACCGTGGTACTACTTTACAGGGAGGACACTGAGAGGCCTATTGAGACGCTCTGCCCGGCGGAAACACTTAGTGACGTAAGAAACAGTTCAGGGAAAGACGAAGTGATGTGCCGTCTTGACTGCTATGAAACTGCTGTAAACTATGTGGATGTGCTGTGTCCTGAAGTAATCAAATCTGTTCGGTTAAGAGTTGCCCTGGACTGTGTCTATATTTATTGGAATACAGAAGCAGCATCATGCCAGCGCAGGAAAGGGGATGCTGACAGCACAGTGAGTACTGATCGTACCATGCAAGCAAAGAGGTACCCTTTTCCTGTAGAGGGAGGCCAGGATACACAATGCCCACAGAACTCAGCCACGACTACTGCCCTGGCCTGACTCTACAGCTCCTCACCCCTATCCTTGTATGTATGGCTCCTCACCCCTATCCTTGTGTGCATGGCTACTCATCTCTGTCCTGGTATGCATGGCTCCTCATCCCTGTCTTGGTATGCATGGCTCCTCATCCCTATCCTTGTATGCATGGCTACTTATCCATGTCCCTGTCTGCATGGCTCCTCATTCCTATCCTTGAATACATGACCCCCCCATGAGAAAAGCATAAAAAAACCTCCTACTTACCTTCACTGCGCACCCTTGCAGCATCCTGTTCCGGCTTTCAGCAGCTCATACGGCCAGCTGATCATGTGACCCCGCTCATTAAGGTAATGAATATTCACCTCGCTTCACTCACTGGGGACATGTGATCGCTTGGACACAGGAGCTGCTGGAAGCTGAAACAAGATGCTACGAGGGCACGCAGCTGGCACAGTTACAGCCGCAGCCACTGGCTCCTGCCTCCTGTGACCCGCTGCTCCACCGCTCCCCCTCCCCCGCCGGCTTCTGAAAAAAGATGAGCTGAAAAACTCGGTTTATACACAAGTATATAAGGTATATATAAGGTATAAGAAAATTAATAATGGTGAGTCCCAAGAATAATAAAAT
>VIAB01000490.1:117418-171756 GCA_009801035.1 Oophaga pumilio
CTTAATTAGCCTGTTAGGGTTATGGTTTGTTCACTATCATCATTTGGAAAGGCCAGGTGAAGCAAATTTCCTAGCTTCATAAAAACCCAGCCTCCTCTGACCTTGTGCCGAAAACCAGCAGCCATGGGTTCTTCTATGCAGCTGCCTTGTACTCTGAAAATAAAAGTGATAGAGGAGTACAAAGCAGGAGAAGGCTGCAAGAAGATAGCAAGGCATTTTCAAGATGCCCTTTCCTCAGTTCAAAATGTAATTAAGACATGACAGTTAACAGGAACATTGGAGGTCAAGATAAGGTCTGGAAGACCAAGCAAAATGTCAGTGAGAACTGCTCATCAGATTGCTAGAGAGGCAAATCAGAACCCCAGCTTGACTTCAAAAGACCTTCAGAAAGATTTTGCAGACTCTGGAGTTGTGGTACATTGTACTACCATTCAGAGACACCTGCACAAATATGGCCTTTATGGAAGAGTCATCAGAAGAAAACCTCTCCTGCATCCTCACCATAAATTTCAGCATCAGAAGTATGCAAAAGAACATCTAAACAAGCCTGATGCATTTGGGAAACAAGTCCTGTGGACTAATGAGGTTAAAAATGAACTCTTTGGCCACAATGATCAAAGGAATGTGTGGAGATAAAAGGGCAAGGAATTTCAGGAAAAGAACATCTCACCACCCATTAAGCATGGAGGCGGATCAATTTTGCTTTGAGGTTGTGTTGCAGCCAATGGTGAAGGGAACATGTCATGGGTAGAGGGAAGAATGGATTCAATGAAATTTCTCAAATTCTTGATGAAAGAGGATGGCTTCTATAAATGGATAATGATCCTAAATTCAAGTAAAAATCCACAAAATACAACCTGCAAAGGCGCAAGCTGAAGGCTTTATAATGGCCCTCACAGTCACCTGATCTAAACATTATTGAAAATTTGTGACTAGACCTCAAAATAGCAGGGCATGCAAGACGACCCAGGAATCTCACAGAACTAGAAGAATTTTTCATGGAAGAATAGATGAAAAGCCCTCAAAGAAGAATTGAAAGACTCTTGTCTGGCTACAAAAAGCGTTTACAAGCTGTGATATTTTCAAAAGGGGTGCTACTAGTTACTAACCACGAAGGGTGCCTAATCTTTTGAATCCAATCCTCCCATTTTCCTTTTTGCAACTCTTATAATGTAAAAGATGAAAATATCTATATTTTTTGCCTAAAATACAAAGGGAATGTGTCATCTAACTTTAGGCCTTTTAGAGATCATTCCATCTTCAACTTGCTTAACTGTTCACAACAACAGTAATTGTGACCTGAGTTGCCCACACTTTTACATGCCACTGTACATTTTTTGCTGTGATTTTGTTCTTATCCCCATCTCTCTGGTTCAGACCCATACTCAACTTACTCCACTGGCCAGAAGCTTCTCCGTGGCTGCAACCCAGGGATCCCTGGCATCAGATTCCATATAGGGATGAATAGATGAAAACCAGGGTGCTCATGGACTCTGGTGAGCAAAGTGACCCCACAAAGTTTGCCCCTGAAAGCATATTTTTTAGTTGATGGCTTTCTGACAGTATTCTGATGATTTCTGGCAAACGAGCTATGTCACATTTGACCTCCCAGCTGTTCTGCATCTGTATTAGGCAGTCAGTGTGGTCATTTTAATTCTATCTATTTGTATAAAGCATTAGAGAGAATGGACACATCTGCAATGCTTCCATTTGACATTGTTCACATGCAGCTAAAATAAAGAACATCGAAACTTTACAGCTAATCTTTATCAAAAATTTAGATTTTTTTTTTATGAAGACCGCATGCAAAGTTCCCTCCTTTTTTATTCAGGATACATTGAAGAAATATTAAAATGGTGGCAAAGATGGGAAAACCTTATAATATATAGGATACATTTTTATCCTTTTAACTTGGTTAGTAAAAGATGTAACGACCGTATATATTGTCCCATCATAAATTTCATTCTATCACCTTGTCAAGCAAGTCGGAGTGCAAAAGTCTGCATCACAGTCATTTCATGCCATCATAAGACTGAAAATCAGCTTTCAAGCAATACAGTAATACAGGCAAAAAAATTGACCCGAAACGTGTCAGCGCCTGAGGCAGCCTTAGTATAAAATGATAGAAATAATCAGAAAGAGCTCAATCACTCCAGTCAATGTTTATAAAGTTCAGCTCTTCTTTTTTTTTTTTTACCAGTGAGGAAAGTCACCTTGAGATCCTTGGGGGCTAGAAAGTGTCTTTCAACTTCTGTTATGGTTTAGAAAAATAAAAAAAGTGTTTGCAAATGCAAAAGTACTACAAATGAATGAAATAAACCATGGTGAACTATGGCTGAACAGAAAAACACATGAACAATGACAATGAATTTGGAAAGTTAACCCCATTCACTGCCAGAGGAAGGTTGCAACTGCTTGCAAATTTCCTCCAGAAAGGAAGCGGTTACGGGTAAAGGGTGGGCAAAATACAACAGAAAAATATGCAAATTAGTAAGTTATTTTTTTGCATATGATTACAAGCCACCTCCTTCTTCCCTTATCTATCTTTCTTCACTCCCCCTTTTTCTATGGTTTAGTGGTTTACAATTTTTATTGATCACATTTAATTGAACGAGGGGGCTAAGATACAGTAATGGGTTTTCCGCTTTGTCTTTATATATGGCCAGGCAGTTTTTGTAGAGTCATTTTTCTAAATATATAGTCTACTAATGGCTTTTAGAGCATAACAGGAGTTGCCTTTGGACAGAATTAGAAAAACATGGCAGCTTTCTTTTAAAAACAGTGCCACACTTGTCCACAGGATGCAAACGGTATTGCTGCTAAGTGGAGCTGAACTGCAATACGGGATACAACAATTAGACAAGTGTGACCCCGGTTCTGGAAAAAAATGTTTTTCTATATCTGGCATATAATGTATAAAACCTATGGTGGGTCTATATATCAAAGCTAACTTGAGAACTATACATTATTAGCGGCTAGCTTAAAAAACAATTCTTAAGATTAAAGAGGTTTTCCCATGAATAAAGTTAATTGTAATCAATATTTTAATCAATAGATCTTGGAATAATAGTAATTTCCACAATTTGATGTGTAGAAATAAAATGTTCCTGTGCTGAGATAATCTTATAAATGTGCCCCTACTGTGTACTGTGTAATGTCTGTGTCTGACCGTACAGGGACCTGGTCTGATCATACCACAGCTCCTGGGCAGGGGAGGAAGCAAAAGGGAGGATACAGACAGGACAGCACGGGATCACAGCTGATTCTGTCTGTGAGGCTGGCTGTAAAATGTTTTACTTCACAGAAAGAATCAGCTGTGATCCAGTACTGTCCTGTCTGTATACTCTCTTTTTCTTCCTCCCCTGCCCAGGAGCTGTGGTATGATCAGACCAGGTCCCTGTAGGTCAGACACAGCCATTACACAGCAGGGGCACATTTATAAGATTATCTCAGCACAGGAACATTTTAATTAAACACATCCAATTGTGGAAATTATTATGATTCTAAGATCTATTAATTAAAATGTACTTTATTAATGAGAAAATCCCTTTAATACAGTTCATTTTTAGATCTGAAATATCTGAAAATCAAAGTTTATTGATGACCCACTAATAAAATAAGAGATTTAGCCCTTTTGTTATCCCACCAATCAGATTAGATTAAATTATAACTTTACTTTTTATTAAAGAGTCCCTCAAAAATTACCGTAATGTAGGTAACATTAAGATGGCCATGTAGAACAATTAATAGAACATTTTCTCCATTAAGCACAATGGGGCAGCTTTCTATTGATTTTTAACACATTTTGGTGGAAATCATTGCATTTAGTTTTAGACCTTTTCTATGATGTGCTAAACATTTTTGCTTGAAAAGGGGGCATGGCTTCATGGGCAGGATTTGGCTTAAAAAGTACCAGTGTGCACCACATTGGTGTAAAATTTGAAAGCAAAAAAAAAGGGGCACAAAGTATGTCAATTAAGAGGTATTGTAAATTTGGGCTGAAGTGTCTTAAATGGGAGCAGTTTATTCCTATATAATCTGACAGCAGCATGATATAGAGACAGAGACGCAGATTCCAGTGATGTGTCACTTAGTTTACTATTTTTCTCTGCTGCAGATCTAGCAGGGCTCAGTTGTTGAGCCACCCACATCACAGTTTTATGAGCACATTGTACAGTGACAGAGATCTCCTAATCAGTACTTGAGGCTTGGCTGGACTAGGAGGCACAAGGCCAGTTGTCCTGTAGTAATAATCTTCTGCTGATAAAACACTGATTGTATTGAAATAGTAAAAAAACAACCCAGTAAGTGACATATTCCTGTACTACTATATCATGGTGCCCTCAAATTACATATCAAACCCTGCAGACATTTTCCTTTAAGATGTGTCAAATTTCTCATCCATCTTTGGCCACTGTGATCCAACTGGCACATTTTAAGAGTAAATATAGGACAGGATGAGTACATCCGGCCATTGTTTTTACTTGATAGATAGACCCTCCAACATTTATTTGTTTAAACATGGCCAATCTATGTCTATTATCTTCCTTTGTTCAGGTCAATAGGGTCTTCAAACTGAAAGTTAAATGTGCATGGTAGATCATGAACACTAATAGTGGCATTGGAGGAAGGAGGAAGAAGATAGGAAGAAGTTATAGTGCCTACGAACCGACCGAACACTTAGGCTTTTTCTTACTCCTTCGTTTTTTTTCCAGACGTCTCAATCGCTTTTCCTCTCGTCTTCGAGCCTCTTCTGCTTCTTGATGCTGTCGGCACTTGTGGAAGTTCTCTACCACTACACCCACAAACATGTTTAATACAAAGAAACTAACAATGAGCAGAAAAGAAATGAAATAAAGTAACATCCAGGGGTTGTGGTTGGTAATGGGCTGGAAAAAAAAGAAGAAAGGCAAATCATTAAGGACTATTTCCAGCCATTTTATTCTTCTTTGTTTAAATCTTTTCTTTTTAGTTTACTAAACAAAAGCCTTCGGTGATTTGTGAACGCAAATCGGCAGCTTAACGGCACATTCTAATTCTTTTTTAAGAGCAGATGCAAATATAAACTCAAAATGGGCCAACGCTAGCAGCGAAGAAGCACAAGTTTCTAAATCTGTTCCAGTTTTATTCTTTTTAAATAATCACCCCATAAATGGAACTGAAGGTAAAGTGATTGTGAAATATTTCAGAAAGTCATAGGAGCATGTAAACAGCAGGCCATATAGCACTAAATCAATTCAACTGGGAATAACAAAGCAAGAAGAGAACTTGGGTACAGTAAACAAAGGAGTGGCAGCACTCAATGCCAAGCAGCAGCTGCAAAAGCAGATACAATTTTAGGGTGCATAAAAATACAAACAAAAGCTGTGTTCCAAATTTAACATTGCCTCAAAAAGACAATTGCTAGGAACGCATCAGCTTAAATATTTTTTTTAGTTTTAGGATAAGGAATATGTAAGACCTGGAGCGGGATCTAAGGTGGTCAACTAAGTTTATAAATTGACTTGGCGGTGTCTCATAATTAAAAGCTGGAAAAATATAGATTGTTTTAACAGGTAATGTTATTTTTATGCATAATATATGTTGTACATATAGTATGTGACCACTGTAACCGATTGCTGGCTGTTACAAGGACTTGTTGCTCACTGTTGAGGCCAATGATTAGTTGCATGTGAACTGAGCAGAAACTAGTGGAGGACCTAGAAAGTGATGGAAAAGGAGCAGTGGAGGATAAGTGTTATGGATTTTAATATTTTGCCCCATTCTAAGAATATTTTTTTCTTAATTTTTAAGAAAATTCGTATGCTTGTCACCTTTAAAGTAATAGCACTTATAATCATCCAGCGGTGTCTGCTCTCCAAGTGATCGCGCAACATTGTTATGTCATTCAATCACTGGGGCCAACGACTTCACTGTCCCCACCTTTAAACAAATCATATCCAGAGGAATTGAGAGCTACTGCGGAGAGAAGGCAGCTAGAATGAAGCAGCCACAGTGATTGTGTGACATAAGAATGTCACTTGATCACCGGGAGAGCTAACACCGCTGGAATGGTGCTGGCGTGGTGCTATTATTTTAATGGGGGCAAACATACAAATTGAGAAGGGTTTGTATGAGTAGTGGACAATCCCTTTAAGTTGATGTACTGAAAAATCTAGTGGATTAGTTGAATATTTTATTTTAGTAGGTGGCTGGGAAAATCTTTTCATTTAGCATGTTTTCAACCCAAATATTGATCATACATCATACAAGTGGACTCACAGTGTTGGCTAGACAATGATGACTACAACTTTGGCTTTGGAAAGATACCATATGTATGTAGCCTATCATAATGCTTTACCGTTTCCCCCCCAAAAAAATCAACTCTTAGTTTAGATGTGGTTTCTGACACTCTGGAATTACTCCTATTATATCCTAGATCTAAACAAACTGAATGTATGGCAGTGTTGAGGTTTTATACCTGCTGGTCCACAGAGACTGCATCTAGTCCATTGTACATGATATTAACCCATCCGTCTTTAGATGCCAAAACAAACAGTGACATTAAGGCCTAAAACAGAAAAAGGTAGATAATATGGATATACTATAGAAGTGGCAATGCAGCACAATGGTGTTATCACCTTGGTATTTTTAGGTATTACCTGTCCAAGGTTATCAAAGTTGTACTTGTGATGCACCCATTTATAATTGGCAGCTTCACAATCTGACCTGTTCGTGACATTTCGAACATCGATTCCAAGGCAATAGAAAAATTTTCCCTTAAAAAGCTAAAGAGAACAAAAAGAAATATGTATTTTTAGAATTTAAAGATGATATACAGCTGCAAATGTAATACATTTTAGCAATGTGGCATCCCAAAATTAGGAGTTAGTCTAGCATTTATATCTATATATTTCTGTTCACGTGGCTATTTAACATTAGTTGCATCTTGTCCTCTATACAATGCTCCGCTAGAAAATATGGAGGCACATTTAGTATATTGACAACAGATCTATGAAATTAAGAGAACTTTATTAAAGAATGATAATATAACAACTGATTGTACCTGTACCCCGAGGATCCCAAATATTATAAAGAAGGCACAACAGATCAGGACAATGTTTCCAATTGGTTTTAGAGAAGATATTAGGGTTTCTACGACGAGTTTCAGCCCTGGAGCTCGGCTTATTACCCTGATTAAAAGGAAAAATAGAAGAAACAGAGAACAGTTATCTTCATTCCTGTCACTTGGATTATAATATTACTAGTTTACTACTACTACTGCTAATGATATAATATATTTTTTATATAAAATGTTAAATCTGTAATCTGAATGTAGAATAAAGCATTTGACTAGACTTTGGCTTATACTTAAAGGGAATCTGTTAATAGAATTATGCTGCTCTAACCAAAGTGTAACACAATGCCGGTGTCCCTGACTGATCCCTCTCCCTCTTCCCGGCAGGGACGCCGACATACTCACCACCCTGGACACAGCAGCATCTGTTCCTTGCTGTACTTCCTCCCTTTCTCTGTGCATGCCGCACAGTTCTCCCGGCAGGATGCCTAGCGCATGCGCTCGCCGGTTCTTAAAGGGGCAGAGCACACACTTTGGAAATGCATTAAGTATTTAAGGCATGTTCCCCAGTAGGGAGGTGCCTGAATAACGTTCCCCATTCTATTGTTTTGTGCAACTAGTGAGTTGCCAAGTCCCTGTATTCCATACTGTTTAGTCTGAACCTTTTCATTTATCTAGTCTTTTGCAGCCCTGAGTCTTGACACCGCTCCAGCAGTACCTTGTGCCTGGAGCCACACCCGCGGTAAGTGAACTCAGACTCCCTCTCTCTGTGGCACCTGAGCTTGACACCACAGGAAGAAGAGTCCACTGTGTTGCATCCTTTCAGCTTCTGCTCATCCAATTTGACTGATTGACAGCTCTCTCCTGATACACAAATTGGAAAAGACTTGTCAATCAAGCTGAGACCGGCAGGGATATTCCAGAGGGGAGCTAAACACTGGACTCTTATGTGTGTTAGAAATTTAGGAGTTATGTGTAAACTATAACCACTTTTGCCCAAATTGCAAGCAAAAGTACTATACATCAAAATAGGTACCTATTGTATTTACAGAATACTTCTGTTTTCCCATCGTCAATTGCTTTTGACCCTTCTAGTATGGAATACTCACAGAAAAAAATACTAATTGTGGTGACATCACATTTAATCTGAATTATCCAGGCATATTATTTCAGTATGCCCAGGGACATGAGCTAGAGTTCATGTGAGAATGAATATTGGTCTTTATTGTCACTAAATTACGGTTCACTGGCTGCCATTTGTTGGCTGGCTGCTGATTAGCTTTTGTATCTGTCCTAGTATTGCAGTCCTAGTATTGTTCTGCTATCTTTGGGAAACAAAGGCACAATGTTTGAATGTTTAATATGTCGATGACCCATTGATGCTCTGCAATATGAAGAACAATCTATGCATGTTGTTTACACACTCCTGCAGTGAGGGATGGCCTCCTACCTCATTCACCCAAGCATGTGGTGAAATGACTAAATGAGAAGTTGTTTCCTATAAAAAGAGAGGTCCTGCCTGTGTTGGAGGAGTCAACATTACAGAAGTCATGGCATCATCACTCCAACCGAAGAAATACAGAGCTGCCGCATTTGACCATCGCCTGGTTCCATGGAGACGTTTAGAGAAGCCAGTTTGTGATTCTCGGATCAACTGGCCTTATACCTTTTAAGGACTCTATGGACTGTCATCTCCCTACGCTTGTTATTACCTCCTCTCTGTGTGTGTTTCACAAGTGGAGTAGCGACCCTGGGAACTCTGATGTAACATCTGCAATTATCCCGGCGGGTCAGCGGAAGGGTGAGACCCTGTAATTTGCACCATCTTTGGGTATTTGCTTGGATTGTTCTGTTTGCTATTGTATGTTGTGGGTCAATAAAGCATGGCCACACTGTTTTACCCTAACCCTGCGTTATCTGTGTAGTGTGTGCCCAAGGGGAGAGAGAGCGAGCGTTCAGTGGTATGAGCCCCGGTCCATACAGTCTTGCTAAAGACAGCCGGGCCAGCGGACGAGAGCACCCACTGACCCCATTTCTCCACACCAATATCCAAGGAAGTTTAGTACAGTAGCTTAGGATGCCAGCAGAAAAGGGAGAAAAAATCAGTGACCACTGATCAGTTACCTTTTTATGACCCTATGTTCTTCCAAAGCCATTGGGTAATGAGCCTTGATAACAATCCCAATTTAAAAAAAAAAATTGAGACGCTGTGTAATATGTAAAGAAAACAAGACTGCAGTGGCCCCTGATGAAGCCGTATTGGTAACAGTGATACGCGTTGGGGATAATTTCCATATGGTACCTTAGCATGATATTCTTCT
Organism: Oophaga pumilio; assembly: GCA_009801035.1. Classification (NCBI taxonomy): domain Eukaryota; kingdom Metazoa; phylum Chordata; class Amphibia; order Anura; family Dendrobatidae; genus Oophaga; species Oophaga pumilio. The sequence continues at coordinate 126,797 of VIAB01000490.1, forward strand.
CAAAAGATGACTTATTTGCATTGGCCGTGCTAGTATTGTATATCTTGAATTCGTATGCAGCTATCCAGTTTATAGTTATTTCTTTTTGCACCATTTCTTATAGGACTTTTTATTGTATATATGTTTACTATAGTCCTGTATCAATATGGTTCATTAACTATATCTAAAATATCTACAGAATGTTCATTTGCTGCTATTAATATATATGAAATGATGTTTGCATATTGCACTTTATACAAACTTAGTGCATTTTATTAATTATATCTTGCAGATTGCAAATAACACAAAGGCAGACTCTTTGTAGTTATACTAAGCACTACATGTGATATATCTTATGCTGGTCAAGAAATTTTAAAACCACAGGTTAGCTTTACCTAGGCCCTATACAGACTTGTTCGGTTTCTGTTACACTGTAGTCATTTTTGTGCTTTTTAAATGTTTTTAATTGTTTTTGAGGCTTGTCTTGTTATTGAAACAATAAAATTATTTTAGGGTGATCACTGTTATATACATATTTTGTTAATATGATATACTGTATGATATGTAGCAGTTGATCTTTTTTTTATAGTGGTGTCCTCCAAACACTAGTTACATTTAAAGAAAACAAGGCTGCAATTATTTGAAAATCTCTTGTGGCCACATTTTATTCACAACAGAAGATAGATAACAGAACAGGTGAAAATTGGACATTTTTCTATTTCATTAGAAAAATAATAACTCATCAGATGGAGGCCCGATGCTATCGCATCAGGAGGGCGGTAATGTCACGATGGGGGCAGGCTTTGCAGCGCTGAGAATCTCTCCCCCCCATGTGCTCACCCACCTATCCACTCTCTCTTTCCCCTTGTGCTGACTTCTCCCATCTGTGCTCTCTTCTTTGACCTGTCTACCCCATGTGCTATTCCCCTTGTCTGCTATCTGATGGTACCGCGCAAGAGGCTACGTACAGCGTATACAGTGTGTGTATGTGTGTGTGGTGCGTACGGCATATACAGAGTGTGTGTGTATGTGTGTGTGTGTGGTGCGTACGGCATATACAGTGTGTGTGTGTGGTGCGATGGTGTTCCACTGGTGGTACCAAGCAAGAGGCTGTTACCACCATCAGTTTCCATATTGAGACACCCATCACTTGGGTGTCCCAATATGGCGGTCGGTGAACTTCCACCGCTTGGAATTCTGGGATCCGGACACATCTGGATTGACCAGGATGTGAAGACATTACAAGGTAAGTATATATTAGATTTAGGAATTGATGGCATCAACACATCTCAAAAAAGTTGGGTCAGGGTTAACAAAAGACTGGAAAGGTAGATGGTACTAATGAAAAACTACTGCAATTTTCAACTAAGTTACATGTCTGTGTTTAAAAAGAGCATGTTAGAGAGGCAGAGTCTCTCACAAGCAAAGAAGGTCAGAAGTTCACCAATCGGTGAATATCTGGGCCTAAACATTGTGAAACAGTTTCAACAAAATTTTCCTTAACATAATATTACAAAGACTTTGAATATCCCACCACCTACAGGACATATCATCAAAAGATTTGAGATTCTGGAGAAATTCATGACAAGGGGACAAGTCCGACGGTCAATAATGGGTGTACAGGATCTAAGTCCCTAAGGTGGCACTGCATTAAATACAGGCACGATTCAGTTATTCAAATCACTGTATGTGTCAGCAAAACTTCCAGAAATCATTGCTTGTGAACTCAGTTTGCCGTACAATCCACAAATGCAAGTTAAAGCTCTATCAAGCAAAGAAAGAACCATGTATCAACACAATCCAGAAACGCTGCTGTCTTCTCTGCATCAAAGCTCATTTAATATGGACTGAAGCAAAATGGAAAACTGTTCTGTGGTTGGATGAATCAAAATGTGAAATTGTTTAAGGAAACCATGGACACAGTGTCCTGCAGACTCAAGAGGAGAAGAACCATCCATCTTGTTATCAGAGCACAGTTCCTCCATCTCTGATGGTTGGGGTTGCATTAGTGCCTATGACATGGGCAGCTTATACATGAAAAGCGCCATCAATGCTGAGCCCTATATAGAGGTGTTGGAACAACATATGCTCCATCCAGACAATGTCTATTTCAAGGAAGACCTTGCATGTTTCAGCCAATGCTAAACCACATCCGAAATCCATCACAATAGCATGGCTTCACAAAAGTAGAGTTCAAGTGAAGAACCGGCCACCTGCTGTTGAGACCTTTCACCAATACAAAACATGATGTGGGACATTATGATATGAAAAATCTTGCAAAGACCCCAGACTGTTGGGATGAAACATCTGGCAAAGACCCCGGACTGTTGGGCAGTGAGAATCCTACATCAGACAAGAACGGGACACCATTCCTCTCAAAACTCCAGCGGTGGTCTCCTCACTTCCCAGATATTTACAGACGTTTGTAAAAAGAAGAAGGGATGCTCCATAGTGGTAGACATCGCCGTCACCCAATTTTTTCAGATGAGTTGCTGCCACCAATTTCTAAATCAATTAATTTGTTAAAATGAAAAATGTCTAACTTTCACCTTCTGATCTGTGATCCATGTTCTGTTGTGCATAAAATATGACTGTAACAAATTTCCAAATCATTGCATTTTAAAAAAATGTCTCAACTCTTTTAGAATTGAAGTTTTACATAAAAAAAAATATATATATCACTACTTTCTACCAGTCACCACATTGTTTCAGCTTGTAAGAAAATAAAAGTTTAATTCTATTCACCTTAGAGGTCGTAATGTCCTTAAAAGTCGTAAAACTCTCAAAACTCCAAGAATTTTTGCTCCACCAGCAGATGCCACAGAAACCACAATATCAATTAATGACACAAAGACAAGGAACCCATCTAGTATATTCCAGCTACTGCGGAGATATGCCTGGTCCCCAAAATAAAGTCCTAAAGAAACCACCTGAAGAGAAGAATCAAAGACATAGAGATGGATTATACTGGAAATAAAAAGATAAGCAGAATGTCATTTCCATAAAGAGAGGACAAATGTGAATAAATATTTGACTGACTCGGATTGGAATACATCGACATACCTTTAATGTCATCTCAGCTACAAAGATAGCAGTGAATATGTAGTTTGATATACTGAGAAATAGTCTCTCCTGCCGAGGATAAGGAAATAACATTAGTATAAATGGAGCTGACACAAGAGTAGAAAGGTAAAGAGGCTTAGGACATGAGATATGGGTCTTACAGATGATAAATCACAGTCGGAAAGTTCTATGAACAGATACATAATGTGAGCAGTTATTTTCGGTTACCCTTATACCATCACATCTAGTACTTTATACCAGCCGAAAAATAACAAGACTCAATGAGATGTGGAGAAACATGGAAATAAGGTCAAGCATGCACACTGCTTCTCCATTCAATATCTGCATAGTCCTGTTCTTGGGATCTCTGGGGGTCCCAACTGCTGGTACCCAGCGACCAGCAGATTATCTCCTATCCTTAAGGCTCGTGAAGACGACCATAATAAATCGGCCTAGTGCTATGCACTGCTTTGATGGACAGCGCTCATCCCCATGTCATGCCAATGGGCACATGTCCAATTTTTTCCTCGGATAGAGCAGCTCCAGGAAAAAAAAAATTGCAGCATGCTCGATTTACCATCCAATATTCGTATCGCTCTTGGCCATGAAAGTCAATGAAAATGTGGAAACCATCAGTCTGAACTCAGATGACATTGGGGTGCAAATTGATTTCCATGGAATGACAAAATAGAGAAGATGGTGAATTTTTTTTCTCTATCTTCTCCTCATCCGAGAGAATCGGCTCACACTACGATTACACTCTGATTAGACTCTGACCAGTGTCATTTGCATTATCTGCCAGATTCTCTCGGATGAGAGAATATACGCCAGTGTGACCCTGGCCTGACATGGCCCAATCACTGCTGACTATGGAGTGACAGACTTGATAGAAGGAATGGCAGCAACTATCGTTAATTTATTCAGAAAAATACATAAATACATAAGAAAACTTGATCCAGAATTGTTGATTTATAAATAGAGTTGAGTGAATTTTTCAAAATTCGGTTCCAATTATGATCAGCGGCGGATATTGTTTTTGCAATATTTGTCGAAGGTCATTGGAGTCAATGGTAGTAGAAATGAACGAATGTGTTCGGACACGATCATCAAACATAAATTCGGCACGAATAGGGTACCAACATGGTACGAATATGACAAATTCAGATTTGGCGACCGATTCCGAACATTTTCGTTCAACTCTACTTATAAGGAATATTTACTTAAGTAGTTACTAAAACAGACACATTAGGAAAGCCAATGAGTCCTTTTTTCGATGTCATCCGAGTGCAGTCCGATGTTTTCCACTGACTCATTGACTTGCATGGCCGAGTGCGATCCGAATATCGGCTCCAACTCGGGAAGGCAACTTTTTCTCAGACAAAATCGGACATGTGCACGGTCTCATAGACTAACATTGGTCTGAGTGTGATCCGATGTTTTGTCGGATCGCACTTGGGCCAAAAATACGGCCCTCAGTCTGTGCAGAGGCACAACCCCAACTACGAGTACCCAGTTGACAATTTATTCCTACACTTCTATGAGAAATCATGGAGAAATGGTGGAACTATAAGAAATTATGGTTCATTGCGAGCAATACAAACAATTACAGTTCATGGCATACGATCACTGTAACATATAAATGCACATCTTGCACATGTTAACAACACGATTACACTGTAGACTGGAGCTCATTTTACCAACTGATCATTACCAGGAATATTCCCCATTAATCTGCATAGTATTACAATGCTTAGGTGGCATCTGCCGGAGTTAGCAGTGCTTATTCGGAACGCTCTGAAGGGGTTAACCTTGTCATTCCTCTCTCGGCTTACTGACTTAATCAGGTTATATTACTACAGTCACTCGAAGAAGAACCCGGCATCCAGAATAATAAAGATGATTCTCACCGTACTCTTGTGCTCAATCTGAGGCCTCTCCAGAGCAATAGTGATGCAGTTGAGGAAAATAAATGCGAGGACCACATAGTCGAAAAGCTTGTGTGCAATTATTGTCTGACACATGATGCGAAACCTGCAAGGAACGGGAGACAGAGGCAATCACAGCTCAATCCGGAGACGATGCCTAAAAAAAAAACCGCCACTCCACGACACCATTCTAATGTATTAGCTCCGCGTGTGAAATAATCATTGTGGTCTAAACAAAACCGATCAGTGCTTGTATTATTCCTGTCTGTCAGACCAGATTGAGGATTCAGCGCTTGCTGGATTATATTCAAGCTTATGTCGCGCAATACTTCAGTAATTAAAACTTAGTGCCAGAAAGTTAAATTGCATATTTTGGCTGGCGAGTGCTATAATGAATGATTTCATTGTAACGTACAGTGATTTCCGTGCCATAACATCCTTGCAGCTGCTGTCCAAGGTCCTGGAAAAACCTCTCAAGCTTGTAAAATTTATTTATTTTTTTCCGCTTTGACTCTGAGCGCAGCTATTCCTGCGTCGCGTGAACCTCATCTTATAGTTTCACGGTAGTTAGTGAACTAGAAGGAGTGGAGCAGGGAGACAGCAGGATGTTCCATGAGTGTTTTCAGCGAGCGGATGAAAGAAAACAGCTTCTGAGTTTAATCAAACACAGCTTTTCTATGATTTAGAGAGCTGAAATGCAAATCTACCGCCATAGGAGTCCAGAAATGTAATCTCAAAACATAAATTACTGCACTGATCTATTTTCTGTAGTACTGCATAAAAGGCAAGGGGTTATGGTTTTGATATATTATGCCAATTTGATTCCTAAACCAAGACATATTTCCATGTGTTGCTCATTCAATGAGTTAGAGTCATTTTTGATAAATTATTAAACCTCCAGTCTGATTGGAGATCTAATATTTTGCATCTTTGGCAACCGGTGATTATTTTGTTTCATTACAGCTCTCCAATTTCTGATTCAATAATTGCCTGCTAAGTTTTGTTTTAGGTACAAAATGTTTTAGTCCGTCACATAAAATGAATCATTTAATGCATGGGGGTTAAAGGGGGCTGGATGGTTTAGATGGTCCTGTCTCAGAAATCAGACCTTTCAGATTAGGAGGGGTCATGCTGATAGGAGCAAATAGAAATAGCGATCTAGTGGGCTAAACCCTTTAGTGTAGAATAATCTGAGGAACCATAAAAGAACTTTTTTTCTGGACTTTCTATTTAAGACAAGTTCCTCCTTTGATTAATAACTGTAGGTAGATTGAGTGGCTTTAGAATTGCTTCAAATTCTCATCATGGTTTTCTTTGGTAACATTATCCCATATTAGTAGAGTGCTGAGAGGAACACTTGCTGAATCCAAGAAGTACCAAGAAGTACTGCCTCCTTAGATTGTTGCTGTTCCACTGATTCTAGATCAGTTTTTCTTTTTCTTCTGTGGCCCTCCATTCTAAAGTTATACCCTTCAAAAATAAAGATGTACATTTTCCCTTTACGTAACTGGGCGTGTACCACAAAACTTCTCTGTGGGCGTGGCCTTATTTTGATTGGCTAGCATCAGGGGAAAAACAGCAAATGTGAACGTAGAAGTTCTAGGACATATGGCAAGCTAGTGGAAGGGAAAATTTGCATCTTTATTTCCCGAAGGCATAACTTTGGAATGGAGGGTCCCAAAAGAAAAAGAAAAACTATTCCAGAATCAGTGGAGCAGCACCAATTGGAGTAGGTACTCGGTTTAAATTTAAAAGATCCAGCGAAAGATGCTCTTTAAATAACGCAGCACTAAAATTGCTTTTATGTAGTAGCACATTGGTCCTCCTTTGCCTTTAAACCAGCAATTATTTTGGCATAAAATCCACTACATATTGTTGTTATTCAATAGAAATATTGTCTCATTTGGACAGGATGGCTTCTAACAGTTGCTTCAAATTAGATAGAGTGCTCTGAACAGCCTGTGCAAAAATGCTGAACACGATTAAGATCTGGAGACTATGAAGGCCCAAGAAGCAAGGAAAACCCATTGTTTTGTATTTGGAAACAATCCATACCCATATTACTTTGTGAGATGGTGCAATGTCCTGCTCAAAGTGTCATTTATCCATTGAGCAAACAGGTATAATGAAGGAATAAATTGGTCTTCCACAATCCTTAGGTAAGACCTTAAAGTCCAAATCTCCATCCACATATAACAAAGGACCAAGAGTACATAAAAACACAGAAACAATCCTTTAAACTATCGCTCAACTTTTATCACCTTATAGTCTTTATACCTCATCAACTCCAGCTACTTGTTACAAATTCTGACCAATTCATCAACATGGTGTAACTGAAATCTGCATTAAACTGACCAATAAATGTAATTCTCTGTTTCTCAGTGATCCAGTTTTTACATTTTTTTGCCACAGGAGTATTGCCTTTCTGGATAGCAATAGCATTAGCATTTGAACTGGACAACAATGGTACTCAAACTACCTGGCCAGTTAGTTGGAGCATCAGCATTGACTTGACTATGAACTGCATGTGAGTCAGAAGGGATCTTGCCATCCTCTTCTGACCACATTTTTGGAAGAGTTGCTTACGTTGTCATGGTCCTCTTTAACTGGATATTTTTCCTTGACCACATCATTGTTATTACATAGAATTAACAAAGCCATTGAGAAAATCCCACAAGTTTGTAACTACTGACCCCGGTTAGTCTAGCACCAATAGCCATGTCTTATTCCAAGTTGTTAAGATCACTTGATTTTCTCCCTAGTGATGAGCAAGCATGCTCGGATAAGGTATTATCTGAGCACGCTCGTGTCCAAATCAAGTATTTTCTCGAAAAATATGCTCGAGTTGCCGCCACTGGCAAGCCCTGCATGTGTTGTGGCTGTCGAACTCCTACGAGACAAGCAGCTGTGAGGACTCAAACATAGTATTCGAGCACGCCGAAAATACTCAATTAGGACATGAGCGTGCTCGATCATCACTGTTTTCCTCTCTAATTTCTATACAGAAATACCAATCATGGAAGGGTGTCTTTGAAAAAGTGGTTTGTCAGTGTATGGGGTGACACAACAGTGAAGAATCTCGCTCCCCTATTTGCAAAGTGCCTAAAGAGAATCTGTCACCCCATTTTAACCATATCAGCTAAAGATATGACTGAATAGTGCATCCCATAAGCAAGCTATCGTTATGTAGCTTATATCCTGATACCCCCGTTTTGATAGCAAAATACCTTAGTAAAGTTTGTATTTTTGGCTGTCAATCAGGGCAGTCCGGTCCGATGGGCGGCGGTTATTCCTTCCCCCCGCTCCGCCGCTTCTCTCACGCAACGCTGTCTGTGAATATCACAGACAGCGTAATGTTTCCGCGATTGTGCGGTGAAACAGGGCCCCCACGCGTGCGCAGTGTTCTTTGCCCAACAGTGGGCAAAGTAGGAAATCATTACTGCGCATGCGACAGTCTTCCTGACTTTCCTTGGCCCGGAAGTCATCAGCAGCAAGCCGCAATGACTGGACGACTTCCGGGTCAAGTAAAGTGACAGAAATTACTTGCGCTTGCGCAGTAATGATTGTATGCTTGCCCACTGTTGGGAAAAGCACAATGCGCACGCGCGAGGGACTTTTTCACAGCGCAAGCGCGGCAAGCCAAAGTACGTACGGCAAGAATGGAGGCTGGTGGGGAAGCGAATAACCGCCACCAATCAGACCGGACTGCCCTGATTGACAGCCAAAAAAACTAACTTTACTAAGGTATTTTGCTATCAAAACGGGGGTATCAGGATATAAGCTACATAACGATAGCTTGCACTATTCAGTCATATCTTTAGCTGATATGGTTAAAATGGGGTGACAGATTCCCTTTAAAGAAACACTCTAAGCAAAGTTTGTATATATGTGTTATAATACATGTGGTGCACAACACAGCCATTCAAAGGACACCAAAGAGAGTATCAATAACTCATGCACAACTATGTCAGGCCCAGTACTAGAAGTGACATACTGTAGGGATTTTGTCCAAAGAATTAATTTACTGTTATGCCGACCTTAACATTATGCACTATATATACTACATACTCTCATATTTGTTACTCAACCAAATTTCAACGCAAGAGACACCATCTAAAATGTAGATTTAAATGGTCACTGTTCTTATTGACAACTTGATATCATTTGATAGGTAATGTGAAAAAAAGACAATCTGCAAATCTTACTGTTCATTCTTGTTATCAAGAAATGGAAATTACAGATAGTGGGAAAGAGTCTTTCTCTCTGCTCTTGCTCTCCTGTCTGTCAAACTGAATAGAGAATTTCAGGTCAGGGTAGGCAAGCCAAATGGTCGATGGCAGAAACAATGTATGCTGTGAAGTGAGAGAAGGGGAACCATCCACTGAAAATGACAAATTATAAGCTTAGGAGTTAGATCCTGGACCCAATATACTGCTGTGAGAGGTTTTGTGTGAAAGGACTTTCACTTTTTTAATCATTTTGCCCAGCACAAAAAGATACGACATTTTTACAAATCAAATTTATTGGGGAATTTTGCTTCATTCCTGCAAAAACATTACATGTAAATGGCTTTTATACCCTTTCTTTTCACCAGTCCATGTTCCTGCTTTCAGCTTCATTTAACATACTCATTTGGAGTACAGATGATGGCCGTGACAGGGTCAGCACCTGTGTTGTCCTCTGAGTGATAAGTTTATTATAATCATTTCCTACTGCAGCAGCTTATCCCCACAGTTACGCATAGGTGGTGAGAGATACTTTCACTCCCATCATCTGTACTCCAAATGAGGAGTACATTCTGATATCAATGCAGCTAAAGGCAGGCAAACAGATTGAGGGAAAGCTGGGGGTTGTGCAAAGTTTCATAACTTTTTTTAAAGTAAATATAATTGAATAAAAGTTTAAAGGGAATCTGTCACCCTAAATTGGCGGGATATTTAAATGATGGCAGTCAGGTCAGATGGGCGGTGTTTTGGGTACTTGCCTCAACATGTTGTTCGCCGCTGTCTCCATTATTTCTGGGAATTGTAGTCGTTGCCCTCCATATAACGCGCCTGCGCATTGCAATCTGCGGGCAAAGCATACTGCGCGTGCGCAATTCAAGATTGCAATGCGCAGGCGCGTTATATGGACGGCAACGACTACAATTCCCAGAAATAATGGAGACAGCGGCGAACAACATGTTAAGGCAAGTACCCAAAACACCGCCCATCTGACCTGACTGCCATCATTTAAATATCCCGCCAATTTAGGGTGACAGATTCCCTTTAATTACTCTTTAAATTTACGAAGTTTCTTAACTAGTTAGGGTCCGATCATATGTTGATATTATTGGACCTTTACCAGTTAAGAAACTTTCTAAGCATTCTAGCCATTTATGCTATTCTATTACATTCTATATCTTGAGTCGGACCCCTTAGGAACTTTCAACATGTTACTGTAACCGAAATTCTGATTTACATGCCGAGGTGCAGTCGGCTGAACTATGAAGGAGAGAATGGCTAATGAAATCAATTATTAACCTTACATAAGCTAGTAATATATGTGGTGTGGCAAGATGGCGTCTACATCCTGGAACTACGCCCTGGAATCCTTGGAATGTGAGGTGGATACACTGAAGATTATATATGGAATAGATCTAGCATGGATCTAGCACAGACTGATAAAATGGCTGCTGAGAAGCTGTGCAATGCCCTCTTCCTGCCTACTACATGATCTTTTGTTTATACTAATAAAGTTCAGTTCTGTGCCAGCTCTTTCCGAGAGAGGAGCACACATCTGACCCTGTGTCCAATGTCTTTCTTCTATGCCTGCACTTGGCTCATATTTATCAGGTCAGGGGCAGGCAATCTCTAAGATCTCACCTTAAGAGATCACCCTAACAGGACCACATATAAGGATACAACTAATAAGTTTTAATGTGTTACCTGTTTTGCGGTGAGAAAAGAAATATGGACCAGTCTTCCCGTAATTCACACCAGTCCGGCCGATACACTTCAATCATTTTTCTGATTCGGAAGCATAAACTCTGTAGAGAGAAGCGATAATATCTTATGGCGTCACACTGCACTACAACTGTCTTCTTTTTTTATTTTTACTTAGCATTTACAAGTCACTTGTTTATATGTAATTGGAGCTGTCATCTGCTGCCACAATTCAGCAATGTGTCATTTTTCCAGTAAACTCTGTGCATGTCACAGTGTTTACTCCGCAATCCTAAAAACACCATTACGTTCTGCTGCCATCAGTCCCTTTCATGTAAATACTTGGCAAAGATTCTTTGAAGAGTAATATTGTGCTGATTACGGCCGATCCAAGTCTCTGTTGACTCGAGTCAACACTTTAATAGATTAATTATGTGTTATCATATCATAATTGCTACTTAATGGTTGCTGAATCATGTTTACCTCATTAGACAAGTAACATTAGTGTGTATCAGACACAGTAGCACTCACATAAGCCTTAGAGACTTGTAGTAATCTGGATACCTGCCCACACAGAGCACCAATAGAGGTCACCTCTATGACCTCTACGCTGGGCACTAAGAGGGAAGAGGTCCAAAAACCTAATAATATTGTTTTCTAGATATGATTTAAACCCCATCAGTTCCAGGACTTACAAGAGATGGGTGGGCTCACATTACCATCTCATGTGAATGCTCAATGGTGATATTGCATGGACAACCTGTGTAGAGAAAGTATTCAGCATATCCTACATGAGTTACCTAAATGACTTATTGAGTAGGCAAACCCAACAGCGGCTGACATTTGGTCCAACAGTGCTGCAGAATCAATCTGCAGACAAAACAAATCAAGACAAGTCATGGAAAAAGTCCCTGCTAAATGGAAGATTCACAATGGATGTTAAGTATTAGCATCCATTATACATCTATTCTTGACTTCTTTTTGACTTTGATTCCAGGGCAACCATGTTTGATAAAAGGTCCATGCACTCAGTGCCGGATTAAACCCTGTGGAAACCCCGAAGAAGAAAAAACCTTGGGGCCCCCTCCAGCAAATTATTTCCTAATACATTATTAACCCCTTCATGACGGGAGGCATTTTCGGTTTTGCGTTTTCATTTTTTGCTCCCCTTCTTCTCAGAGCCATAACTTTTTTTATATTTCCATCCATATGATCAAGTGAGGACTTGTTTTTTGCAGGACAAATTGTACTTTTGAATGATACCATTGGTTTTACCATGTCGTGTACAAGAAAATGGGAAACAAAATTCCAAGTGCGGTGAAATTGCAAAAAAAAGTGCAATCCCACACTTTTTTTGTTTCGCTTTTTTACTAGGTTCACTAAATGCTAAATCTGACCTGCCATTATGATTCTCCAGGTCATTACGAGTTTATAGACACCAAACATGTCTAGGTTCTTTTTTATCTAAGTGGTGAAAAAAAAATTCCAAATTTTGTTAAAAAAAAGAAAAATTGCGCCATTTAGAGATACCTATCGCGTCTCCTTTTTTTCGTCACCTTGGGTTATGTGTGGGCTTACTTTTTGTGTGCCGAGCTGACATTTTTAATGAAACCATTTTGGTGCAGATACGATCTTTTGATCGCCCGTTATTGCATTTTAATGCAATGTTGCAGCGACCAAAAAAACGTAATTCTGAAGTTTTGACTTTTTTTCTTGCTACGCCTTTAGCGATCAGGTTAATCCTTTTTTTTATTGATAGATTTGGCGATTCTAAAAGCGGCAATACCAAATATGTGTATGTTTGATTTTTTTATTGTTTTATTTTGAATGGGGCGAAAGGGGGGGTGATTTGAACTTTTATTTTTTTCATTTTTTTAACATTTGTAAAAACATTTTTTTTATTTTTGGCATGCTTCAATAGTCTCCATGGAAGACTAGAAGCTGCCACAACCCGATTGGCTCTGCTACATACAGGCGATGATCAGTTCGCCTCTATGTAGTAGAATTACTCACTTGCTATGAGCACCGACCACCGGGTGGCGCTCACAGCAAGCCGACAGTGACAACCACAGAGGTCTCCAGGAGACCTCTGGTTGTCATACCAACGAAATGGTGACCCACGATCACGTGACGGGGTCACCAGTGGGCGGGTTTCCAGCCCGATGGCCGGATGCACAAGTTAAATGCCGCTGTCAGAGTTTGACAGCGGCATTTAATGGGTTAATAGCCGCCGGTGGATCGCAATTCCCGCATGTCCCCTGAAAGATGTGGGCTCACCGCCATAGCCCACATCAAAGGGAGGGAGTCTGATGTTGGCATACTATTACGCCTGACGTCGGAAAGGGGATAAATTTATCAACAATTTTATTACACTCATGAAATTCTATTATAGGGAATAAAAGTTAAGTTAGTCAAACTTCATTCGAAACCCGAAAACTAATGTCTACCACTGGTGTCTTCTTATATGTACTCATCTATGTTCCCAAGCTTCTGCTTATAAATGTTCTATTATGATCTAGGATCGGCAAGAACTTTCAGCCATATACCTCTAATCCATTTCCACCCACTAGCCAATCACACAATTGCCATGCTTGATTGCATTGATGCCCCTTCTCTGCTACTCGAGAATTCTCGACTATGCCCAGCAAAAGCTGAATCATCATTTCACCACTTCTTGCTTTAAAGTTCATAATGGAGCTCCGTTGCTCCATTTGGTCTCCAATGTCAGCCGCTAAATCTACATTTCTTTCAATAACAAATCAATATTTCTCTTCCATTGAGCAGGTGCCCTAATAGACGCGGTGCCCATAGGCTAATGCCTACTATGTCTACTTGGTAATCCGGCACTGCATCCACTGGACATTGTTGGGTTGCCTGCCACTTAGTGTTTAAACGGTTATTCCCAATATATTAGGTTATTGCCTATCCACAAGAGAGGGGATAACTTACTGATTGCTGTGAGTCCAATCTTGAAGGACCTATTGTAATCCCAAGATTGAGCTCTGCTATTCAAATGCTTAACCTCTGCACCATTCATTGTCAATGGCGCGTCTGGAAATAACTGAGCAATGTGCTGATCACAGAAGAATTAAATTGTATATGTTAATTTTAACACTTTTTAAATTAACTTTTTCAAAGTCAAAGAGTAGACAACCTATTGATTTCAAACAGCATTACACAGACAACCCATTGATTTCAATGTAAACTGCATAATGTTCATTTTTCCTGCCGGGCGTATTGAAACTTACTGCTGGGTGCGCCGACAGATTACATCTGATCGCTAGGCTTTTCACAGCTGGACACACTGAGATCAACCTATTGTTGGAGGCTCCTTCTAAGCAGACAGATATTAATAAGTCATAGTAAATTTGATGATTTTTGTAATTTTCTGGTTCTATTTTTAGAGCAATGTATGTCCACTGTATGATTAATGTGCAACCAATTCTATTCTCTGTGCATATTACATTCAAATGAAAGAGAAATTAAAAAGGATGACAGGTTATGGTATTAAAATACTGCAGCTCGGCGTATTCAAGGGGGGTACTGTGTGCACCAGACCCATAGCTAACCAGGATGCCATTGCATAGTGTGCTGAATTTCCTTTATATCATTAGTAAAATATATGATGTACATAAAAGTAAATAAGAAGGAAGAAGAGAATAAGGTACCGTAAGTCATACATATCGTACTATATGTGTCCGAAAATATTGAGATAGGGAATTACTTCAAGATCGCTGGATGTCTGACCACTGGGAAACCCCACCAAAACTGAAACCTGGGCCTCTTGAGAGCCTTGTGTGAAAAAAAAATAGTGTGACAAAAATTACAAGCAGGGTCATCCATACACCACTACAGAACCAACTGGAGTACCTCATTGAAATATTGTAAACAAAGTGTAGTTGTGGTACTCCTTGACTCATAAAGTGCAAAGCCTGCCAAAAATTACAAGCAGGGTCATCTATACACCCTTGAAGGCACCAACCGTAGTGCCTCATTCAAATATTGTTAACAAAGTATAGTTGTAGTACTCCAACACTCATGAAAGCTCTGCGCACAGTGTTAAGTCAGACAAAAATTACAAGCAGGGTCATCCATACACCCCTAAAAGAACCAACTGTAGTACCTCATTCAAATATTGTAAACAAAATGTAGTTATGGTACTCCTACACTCACAAAAGCTCTGCACGCAGAACAAAGGATGCCAAAAACTACAAGCAAGGTCATCCATACACCCTTGAAGGCACCAACTGTAGTACCTCATTCAAATACTGTGAACAAAGTGTAGCAAAGTATCACCACTAGAGGACTCTGATTCCTAAAACTGTGCACACAGGCCTGGACAACTAGTCTCTCCCTACAATCAGAACTGTCTCTGAGTTGTGTAATGGCATCAGTGTGCTAGGGTGGCAGCCCCGGTCCTTTTATATCCTCTGATGAGGTAATGCGGCCAGCCAGTCACAGTAATTCTACTACAAAGATGTCCACGGCATTACAGTGACTCACAAGCAACCCCCGCTTTTTTATTGGCTCTATAACAGGCACCAAACAAGCGGGGCGGGGATTCGAGTATTGATTCTGAGCACCGGCCAATGCTTGAGGAGTGCCAAGCACATCTGAGCACCCAGATACTGGAGTGATATCCAAGTATCAGCGAGCATGTTCACTCATCACTAGTGGAAACATGTTTCTCTCTCTGGCAGTCGGATAGACGAATCTGGGTTTGGTGAATGCCAGGAGAATGTTACCTTCCTGACTGCATTGTGCAAACTGTGAAATTTGGAGGGATAATTCAGTTATTGTCAAGGGTTTGTCTATGCTCCGTAGTTCCAGTGAAGTTAAATATTAATTGACAATTGGATGCTTTAGACAACTGTAGACTCAAACTTTGTGGGACCAGTTTGAGGAAATCCCTTTCAGTTCTCCATGCCCAGTGCACAAAGTAAGGTCCATAAAGACATGGTTGGGCGAGTTTGGCTTCAAAGACATTGACTGGCCTACACTTGAACTCAACACCATCTTTTGGTATGAACTAGAACAGAGATTGTGATCCATGTCCTCTCTTCGCGCATCTGTAGTTGACCCCATAAATGCTCTTCTAGATCAATGGGCAAACATTATCACACAAACTCCAAAATCTTGTAGTAAATCTTACCAGTAGAAGAAGCTACTATTGCTGCAATGTGGAGGCCATTTCCTAATTAACGCTTATGGAACTAGAATGGGCTTTCATAACAGCTCCTGTAGCTGTGATGAGGAAGAATCCCAATACTTTTGTCTATATGTTGCATGTGCTAGGGCATTTAAGCCACAAAAAGAGGTAATCAAGGGTAATTGCTTAAAATACAAGTATTTGTGCATCCGACAAGTGACCAATTGATAGGTGACCAGAAACATACAGAGGACCCTCTACAATATCCATCAAGCACCACGTGCTTGTCTTCTCTCTACATTTAACGTGTAATAGCAAATGAAGAGTTATAGAACATGTGGAGTTATGAACTGTAAAATGATTTTTGGAATATCTCGCCAGGAGTTACATGCACCATCTGGTTCAGTTTTGCCACCTGTTTGTTCGTATAATAATTAATAGTAATAATTAAAGTGTCTTATGGTTGTAATTGAAATAAATGTTTAATAAAATGGCAACATTCTGAGGATTCAATGCAATGTATTAATAATGGAATATAAAGGACCTTTATATAACTAGGTAGGTGTTTGGCAAACTCTGCTCCATATACTAGCGACTGATAAAAGGGGATCTATGAGCCTCCAGCGTATAAACTCTACATTCCCTCAAGATACACAATGGAGATATGGCTGTAAAGCGCAAGGGCGAACATAGCATTGGCGCAACGTGTGCATCCGGGAGCCAAGGAGTAAAGAGGCCACTACCACCTCGAAAGCAGCAAACAACTTCTGTCATAGACAGAACTACTGGACTTTCCCTTTTCTACCTATGTCCGCCACTGGTATAGTGGTTTCATTGGGATGCACAAACCCCATTACTTACATAATCAATCTCCTCTTCTTCCTCTTCTTTATCTTTGCGATTGTTCATCTTGGGGAAAACATCTTTCATGATCTGAGAAGCTTTTCCAGACGTGTCATGGTATTCTCCAGATGAACAGGTCACTTTGCTGGGTGCCTTGTGATTTGTGTGTAGCCCAGAGTGATCTGGGATATCCTGAGAGCCCTTATTGTCTAGAGACATTGCCCTCCTGTGCTTTAGGCTGGATGATCTTCTGGAATGGATTCTCTCTCTATGGTCCTCTCCCCGAGAAAGTAAAGACTCTTGTTCTGCTGTACTTGGTCTTGGTTTTATACTTGGTCGACGGCCTAAACTGTTCCAACTAGACCTACGGCTTCCCCATCCACCAGTTCTGTTCCAGTGAGCTGGGCGAGTTCCTGCCTGCAAATCATAATACCAAAGATGTGATGGTTAATCTTTCATGTCATCATTTAAATGCTAAACATTTTGTAATCGTCTATAGAAATGATTGAAAACTATAAAGTATTTCTATTTTTGTTTAACATTTTGAACAGCACAGCCCAAAAAGAAAGAATCTGTTCAGATTTGTTTTCTTACAATACAGTTCAATGACAAGTGTTGTTTATATGGTTAAGGAAACCTGTCACCTCATTTTGCCGCTATGAGATGAGGCCACTGGCTTTCGGGGCTTATCTACAGCATTCTGTAATGCTGTAGATAAGCCCTAGGTCTGACCTGAAAGATAAGAAAAAGAGGTTTTATTATACTCACGTGGGGGGCGGTCCGATGCAGTCCGGTCCTATGGGTGTCGCAGGGTCCGGCGCCTCCCATCTTCATGTGATGACGTCCTCCTCCTTGCTTCTGGCGCGCTCCTGCGCAGGCGTACTGATCTGCACTGTTGAGGGCAGAGCAAAGTACTGCAGTGCACAGGCGCCGGGAAAGGTAGGAGAGACCCAGCGCCGGCGCACTGCAGTACTTTGCTCTGCTCTCAACAGGGCAGATTAGTACGCCTGCGCAGGAGCGCGCCAGAAGCAAGGAGGATGACGACATCGCATGAAGATGGAAGAGGCGCCGGACCCGGACCTGCGACACCATCAGACCGGACCGCATCGGACTGCCCACCCCCCTGGATGAATATAATAAAGCCTCCTTTTCTTATCTTTCAGGTTGGACCGGGGGCTTATCAGCATGCTGTAGATAAGCCCTGAAAGGTAGTGGCCACATCTTATAGCGGTAAAACGAGGTGACAGGTTCCCTCTAAACAGAAAAGTTGTACTATGAATCTAGGGTCACATCAGTGTATATTCTCTCTTCCGAGAGAATCTGGAAAATTATGCAAATCACACTTTGATCAAACTCTTCTCCATTGTGTCAGTCCATAAAAATCGGACGTTTTCCACGAACTCTCTGACTTGCATGACTGACTGCGATCCAAATATCAGATCCAACTTGGGAATGCTGTGATTTTTTTCCTTGGAACGGCTCGGTCCAAGAAAAAAAATCTGACATGTGCAAGGTCTCATTGGTCCAAATGCGAGCCTCTGTTTTGTCAGCTCGCACTTGGACCAAAAATACGGTAATGTGAACGAGACCTTATATTGTAAATAAGTTGCTATCTTTTCTTCAATTTTTCAAGTTTTGGAAGAAAGTTTGGGGATTAGCTTTTAACTCACTAAAAAAGAGCAAAGACCCAGTGACACAAGTAGCAAAACCAAGTTTCCTTATCAACAGTGACCAGCTATATAAACACAAGAGAAAACCTCATTATAAAAAAAACTCTTTATTCTTAAAGGGAATTTGTCACGTTACGCAAGTAGTCCGATCTTTGGACCACAAGAGGAGAAGCGGCGTAGAATGATATATAGGTTTATTGGAAAATATTCAGAATAATTTACATTTTTTTCATTGAAATATCTGATGTTTGTATGTAAATTAGTTCAGTAGGCTGTGCTATTAGTGATTGACAGCTATCTCTGCACACACAGTACAGGGAAGACTATCAATCACTGATAGGCCAGCCCACTGGGCTCATAAATACAAACATCAGGGATTTTAATGAATAAAATACAAGTTTTGCTGAAACTTTTCCCACAAAAAAATATATATCAATCTGATTTGCTCCTTCTGCTCTATAATGTCCCGTCTGTAGATCAGATTTAATTTTCAACAAGACAGGTTCTGTTAGAATCTATTCAGTTTGACTATCCGCCATCTTGTTGTGGTTTTCTGGCTGCTGGTCTTTTTCCCCTGGTGCTGGGCTTGTCACTGGTCAGGTGATTGAATCACCCTTTATTACCCTGCACCTACCTCCCAGTCCTTGCTGGACATCAGTGTTAATCCGCTTGAGTTATGGCTAGGAGCCTTAATAGCTATGTGTCATACTTTGTGCAGTTCTGGGAACTCTAGTTCTGCTAACTTAGTCTTTTTGTTTTTTCCTTTTGTTTCTGCAGCTTCCTCTATTTCCCTGCTAGGAGGTTACCAGTATTTTGTTCCCAGTCCTTAGATCTTTCAGGGATCCATTCCCCCACCTTCACGATTTCGCTTGAGTCTAGACTAGGATCATCGGTGGGTCTATTCGCAAGGAATAGGTCGCCCACTCCATCGTAGCAATCGAGTCTAGTCCTAGTGCAGGGTCAGATTCCCCCCGCTCTATTCCTGAGTTGCAGACCCATAACAGGTTCCCTTAAGTATTATCAAAGACTCCCAATTTTTCCACCTTGTGATCAGGAAAACTATTATAGATATCAGTAGAAATTCACTGACATGACCACCTACCTGAGATCTCTGGTCGTAGGTTGTTCGTCCTAGTGACATGACACTGCTTTTCCTGCCGTCCATGGCTATATGCATTTGATCCCTCTGTAATGAATTCCTGGACGTGTTCATCACTCCTGAGATCTGCTGGCTTGTTAGAGGGTTGTTTTCTAGGTGTCCATTTGGAGTCATTGGAACAGTACAAAGCTTTGGATCTAAACGTACAATTAATAGAGCTGATATGATCATCTACTAACAATTACACGGGCTACATATATGATTTGTCCTGCTGTCATACAAAGCAAACAGGATTGGTGCCTTGCTTATTATTAGGACACTTTGAGCGGTTAACATAATGGGTATTTTTATTCTTACCTGACCCAGTCTGGATTTCACGATACTTGTCACAGTCATCCATGTTTGAAGAGCTCCTTTCCTCATCAGAATATGACCTATTGGCATCACCCTGTGAGTAAGAAAACTGTAATAAGCATTCATTGTATTCATTTATGTTTCATTTTGATTTATTGATGAACAATATAGTGAAACTGTATGAAGGTCACTGAGCAATTTACTGCCTGTTCTGTACCATTAATTGTGTTTTGCAGGCATCCAAACAGAGGATCATAATTCTGAACCCGTACAACTGCTGCACTGAGGATTCACTTTCACCTTACATTGAACTTTGGGGTTACTTAGGCTTTTACAAATCTCACCGAAATGTTAGGGCGATAACTAAGCTGTGGCACCGTAAATATTCCTGAGAATGGTCACTAAACTGGTATAAATACACATAAGAACCAAAAAGAAAGAAGAAAAAGATGCACCAGTATGAAATAAGACACATCCAAAATATTTAAATATTTTAGAGGCAACCTGGGACATCTTGCTCTTCTTTTGTTGGGTACGGGAAGATAGGTTTCATTATAATGGGTTCCTAACTCCTGCTGGTGTCATCAGTACAGACTACCTATTTTATTACATAGTTGTATTGTACTGTACTACATTTGTCATTATATTCCTATAAAACAATTTTATAAGAATTGAAAGCAGTGAAGTCAATGCATTTTAGGCTTTAAAGGGAACCTGCCATGTAAATCGTGTTCTAAAGCTTTGTGGCCTCTGAAAGTCCTGCTGCGGGGTGGAAATGAGCTCGATCCGCTCCCGCAGCCTCTGGCTTTCAGTCATAGAGGTGTGGCTTCAGTCACTGCTCAGTGCAGAGTTAGCGGTGGCTCCGGGATTGATAAGCAGTGCTTCAGTAATGATCCAGCTGTCAGTTAGTGTCGGGACGTGGTGACAGCGGCAGCTCACTATGCACTAAGTGGTAACTGAAGCTGCGCCGGCCACGTCTCTATGGAGGCTGCTGGGAGGAATAAAGTTAATTTGCTCCTGGCAGCGGGGCTCTCAGTGCGGGCACTATTAACCAGCAGATTATCCTCATATCTACAGGGTAATGGTGTTCACTTTAAAGGTCCCCATAAAAATTAAACTAAAATTAGGCTAGTTTCACACTAGTGTTTCACTGACCTGCGTCGGTCTGCGTATGGCGGCCGCTAAGCTCCGCCCCCGGCCGCGCCTCCTCCCAGCCACTCCGCCTCTGGGCGCATGACGCTGCATGCGACCTGCGTACCTTATCTTTAGCATTGGATACGCAGGCCATGAGCAGTTATGCGTTTGCCGGCGCATGCGTCCTTTTGACGGTGTGCCGACTTGCGCCAATCGCACCGTGTTGCATTTTGGTGCGCTCGGCGCACCGTCAAAAGGACGCATGCACCGGAAAACGCATAATTGCGCACGGCCTGCGTATCCAATGCTAAAGATAGGGTACGCAGGTCGCATGCAGCGTCATGCGCTCATAGGCGGAGCGGCCGGGGGCGGAGCTTAGCGGCGGCTGTGCGCAGACCGACGCAGGTCAGTGAAACGCTAGTGTGAAACCAGCCTAAGCCGAATGGAATCAAGCTAATGTGTAAGAAGTCTTACTAACTGGTTCCCGACAGATGATGTCAGAGAAGAGAAGAATCTGGTTGTTGAATTTCAATGGGCGTTTGTTTTGTTCTCGAGGGGATAACCTGCCTCCAGAGGAATCGGCAGCGGTTATCGCATAGAGAACACAGGAGCTCTTGGCAGAGCTGGGCTTTCTTGTATATGGGGAAAATGGGAGAGATACAGTGGGTGATGGCCGAATAATCATTCAGCCAACAGTTATCTAATGAGTAAAGAGTGTGCTGTGATTGCCATACTATTATTAACTGATAAATGTATTTTATTATCATTATCACTTTTTACTCCTCTATTGCCATTGAACAAAGACTATCTGTATATACGTATCCTTACCCAGCAGTTAATGTATCTGTAACTGTTAAACACTTCCATTATTTTTTAATTGTGTGAGAAAGCAGGAGAGTCAGCTTCCATCTATGAAGGCAGAACTAGTTATGGAAGATAGCCCACATACCAGGGCTAAATGAAGAGGGCATGCGCATGATTTTAATCTGATCGTCCAACCTTATGATATTGTTGACCTATCATTAATGCTAGATTATTACAGCTCCATGCACTGGGCAGTAGTGATTCTCAGGTACTACAGCTTATCCCCTGTTGAAGTGAATAGGAGCTGAGCTGCTGAACCCAAGAATGGCTACTACACAGTGTATGGAGCTGTGCTGTTCTGGCTCTGTACACTGTATACATTTGACCTGCACACAGCTGATAGGTAGGGATGAGAGGTGTTGGACTCCCTCCAATCTGATATTGATGATCGATTTGGAGGTCCTGGACAACCCCTTTAATTTAAGGTATTGGTGTGAATTCATTTGTGTTGCTATCGAGGCTGGAGTGACGGCAAAAATGTCAGAGCAGAAAACCTGTAGTTGTCATGATGGTCAAGGCTGGAAGGAGAAGAAAAATAATCAAGAGACTATCCCACGGAGGAACAGTCACATCTGTTGACCTTTTTATTTTAGCAAATATTTATGTTCCATGAAAAGCAAAAAAATATTCTCCAAGGCCAAACTGATAACTGATTATTGTCAGTGTGTCCAGTCTGACATTTATGGGTGAAAAGTCCACTGCCTGTGTATATATAGAGGGAATATATCAGCAGGTTTTTGCTATGGAATCTCAGCGCAGCATGAGGTATGGTCTGAGATACTGATTTCAGTGATGTGTCACTTATTAGGCTGTATGATGCTGTTTCAATACAATGAGTGTTTTATCAGCAGGAGATTATTACTGCCGGACTAGGTCCCGCATGAGACCAAGTCAAACCACACCCCCAGCAGCTTGCTATATAAATATACAATCTACATGGAGAGCTTTGGTGTGGGCAGGGTAAGCTGCTACATCTGTGTCACAACTGCTGCATCCAGTAAAGTAAGTCATACATCATTTTCCTACACAATGCTGCTCTTAGATGAGATAGCAAAAACCTGAGGACATATTCCCTTTAATCAGCCTTTGGGTGTTGTAACTGGCTAGATCTAAATTTATTACAGTGAATTGATGTTGACCCTGGAGTGCCAAGCACTTTATGAATGAAACACTTGACCCTGCCACACAACAGAAGACTCTTGTGTTACGCATACCAATAAGGTCATTTTAATATTTTCCACTTAAGCAATTGAGGACAAGATTTGCTCAAAAATGCCGGTGGGAAAACGGACTGAGCTATTCCCACGTAACATATGGTTGAAATTAATTATAATTAGAGACTTGTAATTGCTGGCTATTTAAACATTAAATCCTTCTAATGCACATTAATAATCGCGTATGCAGCTGTGCCATCAAGCTTGACTTATATCCCCGGAGCAACCTGGACACGAGTGAAATGTGTTTAATTAACAATTAGGCCATTTGCCACTAAACCCCATAAATAGATATATATTTTTTCTTGCTTTTGTATCTTGCTTGGTTCTAGAATATTCAGGTAATTGTGTTCCAAACAGTATGTGGATACTCGAGCCTGGCATGTAGAAATAAGTTGACATAAAGACCACTAACTACAATGGCAGAGCTCTAAAATGAGCAAGCCTTGCCATTCTGATTGCAACAATACCTGAACATCTGATCTCCTAGTCTACGTCACGGCTGCATCCTGAGAAGCACGACCTTGTAATCAGTATCACAATAGCAATCTGAGGCTACGAGACAGGCCAGTGGAAGGAAACACAAATGTAGGAATGATGAATAAATATATCGCACTTCATTATGTATGAGAAATGGAGACAAAATACATGTCAGTCCCAGTTAAACTGCTTTGATTTGGCATAAGACTTACAAATGACATATTTCAGGAAACCTACGAGTGGCTCTTAAAATAGTAATGCTCGCTGTTTATGGATAATTTGACAGCGTTCTTTTAATTCCCATTACAACTGGAAAGACTAATTAGGACAAAAAGTTCCCTTTTTAATGGTCTTTGGCTCGATCTTTGGCCATGGCAACTTGATGAATGAACGATCTGTGGGAAGATCGATCTTGCGCTAGCCTAGATAGGTCCACCAGTGTCTTCTCCACTGTTATTTTGATTTTATCAAGCAATCGATTCACTGGTCTTCTTCTTCACCTTGTTTCTTCTATTCTTCCAACCATGATATCCTTCGCCAGTCATTGCTTTGTCTGATGTGTCCAAAGTAGGCAAGTCGTATCTTGGTGATCCTTACTTCCAGTGAGATGTCTGGCTTGATTTGTTCGAAAAATTGATTTGTTTGTTCTTCTTGCCATCCATGATATTGATAACATCTTTCTCCAGCACCACCTTTCAAAGTCGTAGATTCTTCTTCTGTCTTGTTTCTTTATCATCCAGGTTTCACATCCGTATGCTACCAGAGAAAAGACCAAACAATGAACGAACTGTGATTTTGTCGCTTTTATTCCTCGATTTGAAGACCTTGTCCAGTGACTTCATTCTTGATTTGCCCATAGCAATTCTCTTATTGACTTCTGGTGTCATCGCTGCTTCTTGAATGATCATCGATTCGAGTAGTCTGAAGTCCTTTACAACTTCCAGTTTGTCGCCATACCTCTCTAGTGTGTCCCGGTCGTAGCTGGCAGTAATCAATATCTTTGTCTTCTTTGTGTTGAGTAGAAGTCCCGTGTTCAGGCTTTCCATTTTGACACTCCGTAATAAGTCCTTCACTCCATCTTCATTTATTGCTATCAATTTTTGTATCCTACATGCTGCCAAATTATATTTTCTGTTAGTTTGCTTCAAAGACATTTCTCTGAAGACTGGAAGCTCTTCATGAAATGTTAGACATATTTTCCAAATGGTCCAGTTCTCCGTCACCACCAATAAGCTTAGGCAGTGTATAATAATATAATAAAAAAATTAAATACAATATTATTTTACCTCTGCTTGAAATCCTTCAACCAAAATAGCAACCAGTAGATTGAAGAGAACATAATTCCCAAATGTCATTAAGGCCACAAAGTAGAGAGCCGCCCAAGGAGAAGTACTGGCCATCCCATTATACAGCACCACGTTCCAGTCTTCTTGTGTCAAGATCTGGGGGAAAGTCCAAAGATAATACAATATATTTGAATTGTAGACTTACACAAGACATACATTTTTAATCAGTAACAGTATAGCTGGTTAACAAGCAGGGCAAAAAAGGCATCTTATAGTTTCATACTTTTTAAAGTTAAAGGTTGACATAAGTCCACCAAGCTCAACCTATAACATGACATGACACTGGTGTCATCAGTGTTTTGGATCAAGGTGTCATCAGTGTATGGCTCTTTTCATCCACCATACCAAAAAAATGGACGTCTCTTTGACACATGGTCCATGTAAAAAAACAGATATGTTAGTAGCACCATAAATTGTGATGGGTATGTGTTCTATCTGTGAAAAAAAGTATATAGCACATAAATGAGACACAGGTATCTGAATGAGGCCTTATCCAGATACTGAACCAGCAAGGGATGTTGTTTAGGGAAAAAAAAATTATTTGAAATGAGAAAAGACTATAAAAGATTCTGCACTGCAGGACTAGTGCTAGCTAGTAAAACTCCTATTTCTAGACAAACTCAATGTTTTATTTAAAAAAATGACATATTATGAATATTTAAAGTTTAAAATGATATAACTCTGCACCTTACAGGATATAGACACCTCTGGCGGCATTTTGTTTTATTTAAATGCATGTATTTTGGCCTAAAAAAAATATTTTTTTTGACAATAAGGTTTCATTAAAAATGTTTTCCACATTGCTGGATGCAGACTGAATTAGCTGAGAATTTGTCAGTGAGCTCATTCTCATGGGGACTATATCTGTCTTTATCTGTGCTCTTCTCAGCTGATTTATGACTAGAGATGAGCGAACAGTAAAGTTTGCAGTCCGTACCGAATACCTACTGTTCGGGCACGGACACCGAACACGGACTTCACCAGGAAGTCTGTGTTACTGTTCGGGTTCGGGTGCCCAAACACTGGGTGTTTGTCGCTCTGTTATGTGCATGACAGAACAGCAAACGCCGCTTCTGAATGGCGGAAAAATCATCACCGCCGGTCAGATAGCCGCAGTTCCCACACTACCAAAAGACAGCGTGAGCCCGCAGCTGTGATCGGAGGCATAAAGTTTACCTTCGGTCACTGGTGTCAGCTGATGGGACTACTGCTCCCATCAGCCGATGCCTGCTGCTGCTAATAACAGTGACAACAGGAGCGGCAGATGGGAGTATTCATCAGCCAGCTCCTGCACTATAAATAAAAATAAAAAAACAATGTTCATTCCAGGTAAACTTTACATCTCTGATCACAGCTGCGCGCTCATGTGGGAACCATAGCTGTCTGATCAGTGGTGATGATTTTACCGCCGTTCAGAATCGGTGTTTGCCGCGCTGTCGTGTACATGACAGCGTGGCAAACACTGAATGTTCAGGCCCCCCATTTAAGTGAATGGGTCTGGGTTTGGGTGCTCGGGTACTGTTCTGGTACCCAAACCTGGACTTTTTGTAATTTTTCAGCCGAACACTCCAGACCCAAACATCCAGGTGTCCGCCCATCTCTATGACCACATGAAAGTTCAGCTCAACTTTGATTTTGTCTGTGGACATAAGTCAGCTGATTGGAGCTCAGAAAAAGACAGATAAGACTTCTTTTACACTTGCCATGTTTTTGCAGCCAATTTTTGTGGCCCCAATAGATTTCTATGTGGCCGCAAAAACGAGCAGTAAAAATTTGTCGGAGCGCCGTACGCCGTATGGCCGTGAGGACCGTATTTACGGCCGTGAAAAAATATCAAGCCTGCTCGATATTTTTCACGGCTTACAGACACAGCCCCCATTGAAATCAATGGGGCCACAAAAACAACGGAAGCTTGTCCAGTGTGTTGATTTTGCGGTACATCGTGAAGTTCGTATTTGTGGAACACCGTATTTTTTTTTTCAATTTTATTTACAATTTCCTTTCTTTCCCTACTTTTCAAAACCTATTTCAAACCAGAAAAATGGTGATCCGAGAAGATTTTTGCTGCCCAATTTTGTGGCAGACCGTGAAAATTACGGCAATACGGCACGCAAAAAAGGCCCGCAAAAACTGGCCTCAAAAAACACGGCAAGTGTAAAAGAAGCCTAAGAGTTAAAAACTCCACGTCAGAACGAACCTACTGACGGATTCTCACACAACTTAATCTGCAGCCAGCAATACACAGTGCAACACAGAAACTATGTAAAAAAACAAAAAAAAAAACAATGCTTTTTTTAATTGAAACCAATTTGCAAGAATAGATTTTAGCCCCAAATTCAAGAATTTTAGTTGAAAAGGAAGAATCATGCTGTGGAAGGTGTCCATATTTTGTAACTACCGTAAGCATTTCTGAAAGTTAACTGGACCATTTCACAGAAGACGATTTCACAGGAAAGGTTTTTTGCAATTATGTCATAAATGAGATCTAAAGCCTGTGAAAAATATGAAAAATGTAAGTGGCATTTTTTGCCATGTGCGAAAGGTTTTTAATATAAAACTTTACAAAATTTCCAAGAAAGCAAAACACAACGCTCTGATCAATGATTTCTTGGACCGGCAATCAGACAAACAATACCATCACTCTGCTACAAGTAAGAAACACGGAAACATTGAATACGCTGTATGGATTTTAGACTGCATTATTGCTCTATTTACTATAGACATAATTGTGAAGTCCTTAACACACATCTGTGTGAGTCCTTCAACTCTTACAAGCGTTGAGGGGATCCACAGACCAATCTATTTTGGGCTTTGGTCTTCAAAAGGAACGCTTTTTTTATGTTTTGCGCTGTGTTGCTCCATTGCAGAAATATTCACATTTCTTGTTTTTGGAGTGCAACATGTGAAATCTCTGCTTTTATTCAATTGGGTGCTTTATCGCAATCTTCTCTGAAACAGTACATGAGCACATGAGCTGGCAGTGTAGCAGATCACACCCTATTAGGCCGGTTAAACACGTCCTGATTTTTCAGATATCAGTGTCCGTGTCTCATGAATGTGATTTTAGCGGTACACGTGTGGCAACCGTGTGCCACCCATGTGCCGCATCCTTACTACACGGATGGCTGCCGGGGAAGAAACGCTACATAAGCGGCGCTGTCCCCTGAAGACAGCTCTCAGCATTCTCCCCTGCTCTGCCATCGATCAGCACGAGCAGGGGAGAATGATGAGAGTTATAGTTAAGTCAGAAAGATGGCAGCAGGTGTCGGATGATGGGACTAACATTCCCAAAAGCCCACACCTGCTATCATCCTTCTGCTTCTTCTCCGGCGCCGGTACCTGTCACACGGAGAACATCAATGTGTGTTCTCCGTGTGAACGGTTTGCGGATGGTGCTGCCGGAAAAAACGGAAATGTCAGCATGTTTTACACACGGACATGTGCATAGACCCACACAAAAAATACAAAATAGATGCTACCCTCTCTAGTAGCAGATTGTGCCCAGTTCTTGCTATAACACGTTCTGATGAAGGTCCTTTTTGTTGGACCGAAACCGTTCATAATATCTGAATCTATTTTGTCTGGATGCAAATAATAAAAATCACAAAATCATCCTTTCTTCTCTTCAATTGAGTGTCAAGTATTTTTTGTGTTTGTCAACTTGAGCATCAACCATTTTTTCTATGACTGCCGTGTTACTTATTATTATTATTATTATTATTATTATGTGCATAGACCCATTCATTAGTTTGGATCAGTGTGCCATCAGTGTTTTGGATCAGTGTGCCATTAGTGTTTTGGATCAGTGTGCCATTAGTGTGATGTACATGTTTAGCATTTCAAAGTATGGGAGAAGCTTTTAAATCACTTTTTGACACAGGACCCTGTAGGTTTGGATTTCTTTTCCCCTTAATAATATAGAGCTTCATTTATAAACTGCATTTTGTGATTACTTGTGTTATCTTTGTCTAATATTTACATTTGTTTGGTGATCTGAAACATTTAAGTGCGACAAACATGCAAAAGAATAGGAAATCAGGAAGGGGGCAAACACTTTTGCACACAACTGTATGCGAGTATTATCATGGACTGAGTGGCTGGTACAAAATCATGGAAATATTTCTGAATTTTATCCAAGTCTCATATCAAACTTGCCAATGCATGTCTGTGAAAAAATCAGACAGCACCCAGATGCCATATAGGTGCTATCTATTTTTCATGGACTGTTTGACAGGAGAAGCTTGAGAAAACCCTATTAGTTAATTTTTTCATCAGAGAAAAACTGAAGAAGCTCAGACCAGACTGGTGAAACGCTGATCAAAAATCACTGATGTCTGAATGAGCCCTAATACACAAGAATGGCACTGTTTCAGAAAAAAGGGCTCTTTTTTGTAATATAAAGGCTCATTCAGATGTCTGTTTTTAGTATACGAGTAAAAGCTGTGCTTTGTGCATGTGAACCGGATGGGTGTCTGTGATTTTTCGCAGACCTAGTGTTCCATGTAAAATTGTCGAAACATGTCCTATATTGATCCGAATGTTGGATCAAAATTGGCAATGCAAGTCTATACATCCATGAAAAAAATCGGTCAGCACTCAGATGACATTCGAGTGCAGTCCACTTTTCATGGATAGTCAGATAAGAGAAGGTGGAGAAACTTTTTTTATTTTTTTTCATGTATGAGAAACTCTGATAAAACTCAGATGAAACTCTTACAGAAATTACTGATGAATCTCATTGCTTGAAGTCTGCAGTAAATGCTTTCTGTCGGAACGTGGCCTCCCCATTAAACAATCCCATTTTAAAAGTTATGCAAAGTTACGTAAAATGACTAATATAATTAATATAAATATAATATAAACTGCGACAAAGTACTACTATTAATTAACTAGAATGTACATTTGCATAATTTTACTTCTGCCTTTTTCCCTTAACACATGTGAAAATTAATACATTGTTTGAGACCAGGACATAATGCAGCTTTTTTATATTGAAAAATTATAATGTTTTTATTTATAAATGAGAAACCAGCTGTCGAAAACTGAGAACTGCAATTTGATTCTTTTAAAATGTGCTTTAATGCAGATTTAATTAATTTACACTGCATACGCGATATATGAACAATCTAGACAAGACTAGTAATTAATCTGTTATAGCAAAATAATTACGGTAAATTACCATAAAGCACAATAGGTAAGACAGGTATCAAAATAAAATAACAATAAACTTAAAAGTTAAATGTCACCCACAAGCGACAATGGCAGGAAAGCATTTATTTCAACATTTAACAATGGAAGCAATTTATTGAGCTGACATTTTTATTTTACTGTTCATTCTTTATTTTTCTTTACAGTAGATACCACGGAATAAGCCATTAGATGGTCTATGTACACAACCACCAAGACTGTACTTAGGCCTAGCCTATATAACAGCCAGGTGGGGTCGCTGCAACACACTATTTTCTTCTAAAACCCGTCAACTTCAGCTAGCTAGACCGCAGTGATGGTCGATCTTTGAGGCAACGAGTTGGAAACAAAAGTGTTAATGACACGATCTCCACTCTGTTCCTTTCTGATATGTTTCTTTATGTATTGGTTGTGCTAGGTCTGTGCTGCAATCATCTGTGTTCACTTTCCTTGATTAGTCTTCTACTTAAGCAGGCTAGCTCCTTCACCCAGTGTCAATCATACACTTGCTATTGCCTGTGGAACACTGATCCCTCTGCACTCTGTGCCTGACCCTGCTTGACTTGATTCTTTTCCCGGACTCAGACCCTTTGCTTGTGACCTGACTTATCTTGTGCCTGGTCCCTGTAAAATGTTATGTCTCTCTGGCTTTCCTGACCTCGGCTTGTGAATTGGATTTCGTCTCTGACTTCCCCTTGTGCTACTGCGCCATTTCCTGGACCTGACCTCGGATTGTTTGACCTCCCTTTACTTATTAAGTAAGTAGTATATATTTTTATTATCTGTCATTTTAGTCTTTTTCTCCACTTCTTGGACTAATATTTACTATAGTGACTCTCGTCACAGTTAATATGTTAAGAACAGCTGACAATTTTCATAAGCAGAAAATTGCAAAAGTACTTATTTTTACTATCTGACAATATCAATCTTCGAAGATCGGAATAAACCTTTAAGAGCTACAAGTTTACTGAGGGACTACTCAGATGTCATTAATCATGTCATGTACATATGTTATACCATATACTGTAGGGCCAAGTGCAGCCATTGTCCATGAGAGTCTGTTACGGGACAAAGAATTGACTGTTTCCTGGATGGCAGCTGAAGGGAAATTATGGAGGTCTGACATGGCCGAAGAAGAGCCTGGTGCTCAAAGAGAAGGGTGATTCTGCTATGCTGTTCCACTATGCTATGATATTTCAGAAGAATGCAGACTTATGGGCCCTGATTCTTTAAGACTGACGTTGTACATAGATGGAGTAAGAGGTGCCTGATTCATTAAGAAGCGCACAACACATGAATCCAGAGCATCTTATAAGTGGTGGTGTGCACCTCCATGCTCATCGCAAGAGATCTTACTTCAGGCAACTGTCTAGTGATATTTAAGGTACACCATGACTGGTCATCAATTAGATCAACAGATATTGCCATGCCCCCACTGTCCCTTCCATGCTCTGTCCACTTTGGCGAACCTGGCCAAAACTGTCGCCAAAAAGAATGACAAAGTGATCAATGAAGAATGATGGCATGATGTGTGTCGTGAACTCCAGCGTACCTACGCAGAGCCTTACTTGGATCACCGACACTTGAAACTCCGGCACAAAGCAAGTGACCTGAAATTCCAATGTGAGAAGAGGGCGTCCAGAAAATGTCATGTGAACCGGATGTGTGTAAGTGAGTAGCAGCAGGACCAAAGAAGTGAGCAGTGAGATTTTCTTGTTTTTTTTTAGCCTTTTGGTGGCTCATTATGGTTCAGAAAAATGGAGGTAAGGGGTTGCCAGTTTGCCGAGTCTGTGCAGAGGCGAAGAACAAAAAATAAATAATTTTAGCAAATGCGGAATTTTGTAAAATTCGAGTAGCATTCAATTCCACTAGAATTTATTCTTTCAGCTCTATTTGTGATAACTGGAAAAATAAATATTCATAGAAAAAAAGGTAAGCATTGCTATGATTTCTGGGTCATGCCAACAGTAAAGCATCCTGAGACCATTCATGTGTAGGAGCTTTTCATCCATGGAGTGGGCTGACTCACAATTTTGCCTAAGAACATGGCCATGAAAAAAAGAATCTAGAAATATCTAAACATCCTCAAGAACAACTTCTCCCTATGATCCAGGAGCAATTTGGCGATGCTTTTTCCAGCATTATAGAGCAACATATCACACGGGAGAAGTGATAAGTAAGTGGCTCAGTGAACCAAACATGGAAATTTTGGGTCCATGGCAAGGAAAATATCCAGATCTCAGCTGTGGTCAATTCTCGAGAAGAGGGAGGAGAAACAAAAACACAGAAATTTTGACAAACTACAAGACTAATTAGACAAGAATGGGTGGTCATCAGTCAGGATTTGGCCCAGAAGCTGATATCCCACTACCAGGGTGATGGACAGAAGTCTTGAAAAATAAGGGTCAACGCTGGAAATATTGAGACTTTATATAAACTTGATGCATTTGTTAATATAAGAAAAAAAGTTATGAAATGTTTATAATGGTACTTCAGTAACCATAGAATCATCTCATAGATGTAAATACTCCGAAGCAGCAAACTGGGTGAAAAGCAAAATTTGTGTCAGTCTCAAAACTTAGGGCCAACACTGTAAATTGACCCTAATTTCCTAATATAAGCCAAAAATACTAGTCTAATTTCTAGATATGATAGCCCATGTATAGTTGACAACTTCAAAGGAGGCGCACATTCACACATTCAGTTTGGTAAGAAATTATGTTCATGATATGGATTTGTAATAAAGATGAAGCAGTTAGGCTAGTTTCACAGTAGTGTTTCACTGACCTGCGTCAGTCTGCGCACAGCCGACGCCGCATGCATACTTTTGACGGTGCGCCGATCTGCGCCCAACGCACTGTGTTGCATTTTGGTGCACTCGGCGCACCGTCAAAAGGACGCATGCGCCGGCAAACGCATACCTGTGCACGGCCAATGCTAAAGATAGGGTACGCAGGTCACATGCAGCGTCATGCGCCCATAGGCGGAGCGGCCAGGAGGAGGCGCAGCCAGGGGCGGAGCTTAGCGGCAGCCGTGCGCCGACCGACGCAGGTCAGTGAAACGCTAGTGTGAAACTAGGCTTAGACACTATTAGAGTGTTATGACCCCTCCAGTCAAAAGAATAATATGGAAAAATAGTATTTATTTAGTTTTAAAGTACATATTCAATATTCCAAATTCAATCTGCTGGAATTGTACCAGTTGGGAGTGTTGATTTTAGAACTGAATCCTTTGGTACCAGATGTAAATAACTCTCAGTAGCCAATAATTGAAATACATTTCCAGTGACACATTACTAACGGGAAGTTGCACTCATGTACATAATAATATGTGAATAAAGGTCATATGAAAAGTGGGCTTTTCAGATGGTCCAAAACCTCCGATTTGTCACAGCTGCACAGACACGCAAGCTGTATTTGACATAAATCCAAGAAAATCAGCTTTGGATACTATAACAATGTCCCGCAAGGCTGTAACCAATGCCTAAGTTATTATTATTATTATACAGTACATTTTTATAGTGCCATTTATTCCATGGCACTTTACATGTGAAAGGGGCAAATAAGTTATCAGACATCATTGTTGGACATACCAGAAATGAACATAAAGTAACAACTTGGGCACATGGGTGTTCTATAGCTCTGTGACAATGCAGCTTAAAGGGGTTGTCCAGACTTAGGGTATGCGTTTGCAGTCGCTCTATGTGATTGTAGACTTGTGAATCCTCACATAGCACACACTGCGCACTGTGAGGATTCTCTGGAGCTGGTGCAGGGGGTGACGATCATGTGATCACAAGTATGTGATATGCATACTCCTGGCCACATTCCGACTAGATGTGCACGGCCTCGCTTAATGCAAGTGTACTGTGAGAGGCCCAAAATAGTCTAGTCGAAATGTGGCCAGGAGTATGCATATCACATACTTGCGATCACATGACCGCTACACTGGGACCAGAGAATCCTCACAGCAAGCAGTGCACGCGATGTGAGGATTCACAGTTCTGCAGTCACATAGAAAACTGCAGACTTGCAGTTCAAGACCGGACAGCCCCTTTTAGAAAGAACCTGTCAATTGCCAAAAATATGTAACTTTTCTACCTGGTATAAATGCCGCTCCACTCCTGAATTTGGCATTGTTTAATTTTTGTTCCCTTCCTGAAAAGTGGCCCCCTTTTTCCTGTATATTATTTAGTCTTGCACTTTGTGCCTTTTTTCTTTCATTTGCACCCAATTCGTCATGCTATTGTAGCTGTACCTTTTCAAAGTCTATTTTTGTATACGCTAGCCTCGTTTTTCTTTATTTTATGCTCTGTGAGCAGAGATTAGTAATTTTAGATGTTTTCGACTGATTGTTTATTTGCGATTTTTTTTTTTTGTAATTGCTAAACTTGGTGCAACTCCACTCCAATGTCCCCCAGAAGTGATTTTCAGAATGTCAAGCGAAACATTCCATTTTTTTTAAACATTTTAAAAAAGAAGCCACTTTTTGCTAAAAAATTTGCAAAAACAGTTAATGACCGGGGCAAAAACCCTATTTTTGACATTGCACAAAATTCAAGAACCATATGTGTCATTTTGATGGTTCTTGCACAATTAAACATCATCAAATAACACAAGACAAAAAAAGAAAAGTGTAATTTTTTTTTTTTAAAAAAAGAGATGAATCAGGGCCAAAGTATTTTTAGCCAACTGTGCGTGGTCCTCAAGAAAACACTCACAGAGAAGAAACGAACACCACACCCGATTGATTGAAAGGACTAAACTTACATAAAAAGACAAGGGTTCATAAATCGATTATGAAGAGGAGCAAAACCAAAACAAAAATAACAGATTAATGGAAAAATACTCATTGTATATAAAATATTAAAGTCCACCATACCAGGTGAGATGGGATCCTTTTCTGAGAGACAAGCAAGGCCTTTCACAAACTCTTTTTTGGAGAAAGGATTTTCTAATCTTCGAGAAGAGGTTTAATACTGTCCCTGCTATTATATATATTGCTGCTGATCAGATCCTTAGTATGTCTGTGTGCATGCCCAGTGGCTCCTTGAGCATCAACACAAAGGGCAAGGCAGGCTGCACCACAAAAATGACCAAAACACAGGGCAAAAAAGGTAGGTGCAACCCAGTGGGCATAAAAACAAAAAGAAATGGGAGAACATAAAAATATCAGAAGAGGACCAATAAGAGCCACAACAAAAAGTTACACAAAACATTATTGTATTGTAATGATTTTTGAGGACGTCTTATAAAATTGACAGAACAGTAAAAGTATTTAAAGCACAGAAGTGTTAACTCCATATCAGTAAAAATATACATTAAATCATCAATCCAGTGTTTTCTTTTATTTTACCATTGGAGTGGTGTCAGTAATGTAAGTTCACTGCCCCTAGTAAAATATTTACCAGCTGCCGTCTTCTTCTGTTCTCGGCGCAGCTTCGGTCGTCTTTTGCAGATTGCGACCTGCCACATCACTCCAGTGTTTGCAGGGTGCTCTGGAAGTAACTATTCAATGAATGTCTATGAGAGCTAGAACAACGCCAGAATGGGGCTCTCATAGACTTCCATTGAGAGTGTGTGACCTTTACCTCTAACTTCCGGTCAGTCTGAAATTGCAGTCATAAGTTGGCTCATTGGGTCCGGGGTGGTGCTGGGAAGAGCTGAAGACTGTTGTTGGTAAGTATATTACTAGGGTGAAAGAACTTACATTAGTGGCACTACTCCAGCGCTGAAATAATACAAAAAGCTGGATTGGTGCTTCAAACCTTAAAAGTCCATTCTGCATTCAGCCCCTTGGCGTATGTATGTGTGAGTATTAAACTGTGCTTTTTCCACTTCCACATTGCATGTACGGGAAATGGTAGACACTGCGTACTATGTCTTCAGTCTATGGTTCTGACAACAGGGCTTGAAATATTTGTATGTGCATGTTATAAGTGCATAGCGTCTCCGTTGCTTATTACCAATAGCATATTGACTAAGGTTTGCAGTGTATTTAAGGTTTTATCATCAGGATAAAAGGTTTTTTATTGAATTGCACGCAATTTATTAATAAAGAATACCATTTTACGCACCGTGAACCAAGAGGGCTCATCCCAACATTGCCAAAAGAACCTGCAAGTAGTTCAGTGTGATTTGCTGATCCCCAGGGACAATCACTTTTCATGACTAGAAGAACAGTCGGATGCCCCATCAACATATAAGACATTGAATAGTAGATTAAACTCCAAAATATCTTCAAATTGGGTAGAAGCGATGCTTTGTGCAAGTAAGTCAATGGTGAGTTCTCTACCATCAATTTCTTATCCCGCACCTACCAGCTGAAGAATGTACAATTTTCTTGTTTCCTTCTGTATTACACCAGTATTTCTCACTAATTGTAATTTCTGGGATACATCATCTAACACAAAGCGTCTTAAATTCAAGCTACAGCTGTATTGCGCTCATGGTTTCACATTAACATAATATTCTCAAGCATGGGCTGTTAACCACCTCCTGTTTCCATACATCTCCTTGATTTTATGTGGACTTCAAAACCTCTCAGGCGTACATTAATATGCACAGAATTCCAAGCATTCAATGCTATTTCAGAAATGGTGCAACATAAAAATACTTTCTCTGACAGATATCGAATCACTGATGCTGGAAAGCAGCTACATGAGCAAAAACAGAGATCTGAGCCCGAATTCCTAACAACTTTATATTATATTAATAGCAAATTGTATGTTGTAAAAATTATTATATATTTTGTGTAGTTTTCGCGTCAAAGTCAGAAGTTTGTCAAAAAGGATTGGTTTCAACCTTTTGGATCTACTTTTGGTAACGGCTCTAAAAGTCTACCAACAGGTTGATCCTGAAAAACTTTAACAAATAAAAGGTAAAGTAATTGCCATTTGCCTTATGTTAGGAGGTAAAATTTCTTCCTAACTCCTGAACATACAGTATTGTGTAAAAGTTTTAGGCAAGTGTAGAAAAAATGCTGGAAAGTAAGAAGGCTTTCTAAAATAGAACACAATAGAGAAAAAGGGAATGCTCCCTGAGCAATACCGCAGGGTAATCAATAACATGGCGCGATATACACATGTGGTCAAAATTGTTGGTACCTCTCGTTTAATGACAGAAAACCCACAGAATTTAAAAAAAATAAAACTCATGAAATAGGCCTAGACAGAAATGATGGTACCCTTGAAAATAATGTGACAAAAGGGTCATGTTAAATCCACTAATTAGCATCACCGGTGTCTACAATCTTGGAATCAGTGAGTGGGCCTGTACATAGGGCTACAGATACTCACTGTGCTGTTTGGTGACATGGTGCGTATCACACTTAACATAGACCAGAGGAAGCGAAGGAAAGAGTTTTCTCAGGAGATTAGAAAAAAAATTATAGACAAACATGAAAAAGGTAAAAGTTATAAGACCATCTCAAGCAGCTTGATGTTCCTGTGACTACAGTTGCACATATTATTCAGAAATTTAAGCTCCATGGGACTGTAGCCAACTCCCTGGAGGTGGCCGCACGAGGAAACTTGATGACAAATCAAAGAGACGGATAATACGAATGGTAACAAAAGAGAAATAGAACAACCAGCTCACCTTGTTGGCATGTGGTGTGAGGAAGCACGGGAAACGTGTAGTTATCACGTGGAGTAATCAGTATAAAAGAAAAAAATGTCCAGCTTCCAAAAATATCCAAATTTATTGTGAATAAAAGCAGAATCCAGCAGAATGAAGCTCACATATTTGTGAATCACAGCAACGCGTTTCAAACAATAAAACGTTCTTTCTCAAAGCTTTGAGAAATACAATATCAATTAGACTCAATTTAGCACTTCTAGTGGGTCAAACGTGACCTCGGCTCCACTAGGTTGGAGCCCCAGAACAAGAGTTCAAGTTCTTTCAGTGAGGGTCCGACTGACCCCTGGAATCCATCCTCATAAGGCACCAATTTTCAACAGTTCAGCGGTACCACATCAAATGAACACTCTGGCCTGGTGGCCAGTTCAACAGCAGTCCCTCTAGTCCTGATCTGGCTCGATCCTTGGGTCCTCCTGCACAAATCTTTCTCCCTCCCTCCTTTGAGCAGACCACAGGCTTACTATAATGCTGGTGGGCTGCTTTTTAAAGGGGGAACAGTTCAAGGTTAAAAGAAGCGGCAAAGTTCAAGGTTAGAATAGTTCAGATCTTAAAGCAACCACACGCATAGTCCATAGCAACCAACTCTCATAAAGTTTCAGCCCCATGATCCAGCAAGGGATGCGCACTGAGCGCAAATGACCTTGGAGTAGGGGAAAACAAAATTATCAGTACTTGACTCGTGACCGTACGGGTCACCACAACTCAGTCCTGGTACCATCCAGGGCTCACTGCTCTTCCCGAGATGCAGAACGGTCTTACTTATTTTGGTGCAAACAGCACAACTCTACTTAAAGGGACCACTTCAGTCAATGCACGGCTGCTGATTGGTGTAATGGGCCGCATGCGGGCCTTGT
Organism: Oophaga pumilio; assembly: GCA_009801035.1. Taxonomy (NCBI): domain Eukaryota; kingdom Metazoa; phylum Chordata; class Amphibia; order Anura; family Dendrobatidae; genus Oophaga; species Oophaga pumilio. Next base: position 165,522 of record VIAB01000490.1, read on the forward strand.
ACCACAATGTATGTGATGAAGATCCTCTGGAGGAGGAGTCTCCACTATTTCTCCTGCTCTGTACCCCTTCTAGCAGTGGCCCCTTGGCTCCCAGAGCCGCCTGCGCTGGCGACTCATCTGCGGCCATTTAATTTTGTCCATGCGCCGCTTCCTCCTGTTTGGCCACAGGAGATGCAGCAGTTATAGCAGGCTGCTCACAGCTTGGAGCTTCCAGCGGTCCTCTTTCCTCCTGACTGGAGACCATTTTCACAGCCACTGCATATGGCCCTCGAGGCCCCTGTTCCTTCACAAAGGTGACTTGGTCACATAATTGGAGGGGACTTCTGTTAGCAATGGATCTGGCATTCACATAAACCTTTTCCCCAGTGCCAGACTCCAAAATAAAGCCATAGCCCCTCGTAGGGTCAAAGTATCTGACAACGCTGCAGGTTACCCAGCTGGCCTTAGCTCCTCCACCGGGGTGCTGTAGCTCCTGAACAATGCGGCATTCCCACTGCTTCTTTTCACTGATGACCTCCTGGACCCACCGGGCCTCCTTGGGAGAGCGCACCCTGGGTTCCTCCAGATACGTGCCGGAAGGGGTGACGGGAGTCGGTGACGATGGCGGGGCCGCTGAAGGAGGTAAGGGGGCAGGAGCTGATGCGGCAGTCTTGGCGAAAGTAGGTCCTCTACTCACCGCCACTGCTGCGCCCGATGACGATCCTCTTGCATGGCCGCGGAAGCCAGTGATCGCGGTTGCAACAGTCCCCCCCAGAGCAGCCTACAGGGTCTTCCGTGCTCCTTCCGGTTCCGATTTGGGTGCAGCCAGTTCCACGAGTTCCTCATCCTCCATGGCTGCTTGTCTAGGCACCAGAAAGGATGCCATTCTTCGGGCTCCCCTGACTACCAGGCTTCCAATTGCAGGTCCGTCTCCGCCGGGGCTTTAAATCGCTGCCAGTCTTGGCACCAGATGCCACCATGGAAAGACATGCTGCGCCTCTGCATACTGTCAGGCTATGGCGTCTCCTCTCTTGCTCTCCTGGACTCCACCCATTCGTGGGTGGAGTCACTTTCTGCTGCTCCACCCATTTATCCAGATTCTGCTGTGGGGGTGGGAGATTCTTCTTCGCCCACACCCATTTCGGGCGGGCATTAGTCACCGTGGAGAACAGCCTCCTTTCTCTTGGTGCCAACTTCTTCACAGAACGCCCACGAAAGGCGGCATCATCCTTCAATTTTGCACCACTGACCTCTGTCTCCTTGTCAGTGTTCGGCGCCATCACTGTCAGCTGTCATCTTTAACTCTTTCACGGCTTTCACTAGTCCACAAATCCCAGGAGTGTATTCTATCAGTTTGGTGTCTGCAAGGCTGCTGGGTTTGATCCTGCCGACTACGCCAAATGTACCAAGGTGGCATGGGGTGGTAGTCATGGGCGAGTCCACTAAGTCACAGTCAGTGAGCACCCTGGCCCCTTACACATAAAAAGACAGACAGAGTCCCAGTTCTGCAGGGCAGTCATTTACCTCCATCACACGGTTGCTTGCCATAATGGAACAGCGTCGTCGGGATGCACTACACGTCACACTTCGGTTCCAACAGTGGCAAAACTTTTAATAAATTTGAGGTAACATGAGGTAAATAAGGTAAAACTTCCTTATAGAAACAAAAACTGAGGGCACTACTATAAATATGACTGAATGGGATCACTAATCACACGCTAAGAGAATATGAACAAACAGCAAAGAGAAATAGTATGTAAAAGGCAAGGATCACCATTAAATATACAAGATGGCCTTGTTTCCATGTTGAATATAAGGTTTTTATCCTAAATTTTTCCATGAAGACCACTTCTGGCCAGACTTCTCCGAACGGTAGATATGTGGGGCTGAGTCCTACTAGTTGCTGCCAATTCTGAGCTGATGGCGCTGCTAGACACCTCCCAATTTCTAAGGGAAGTAATCAGGATGTGTCTTTCATCTGCTGTGTTAAAATTCCTTGGCCGACCACTGCGTCTATGATCCTTAATGTTATCCATGTCATGGTTTCCGCAATGCTGAGAAATAACGGTAGAAACATATCCCTCATGACAAACCATCAGGTAGACTTTACCGTTGCCTGAAGATACTCATAAGACTTCTCTCTAGTCTTTGCCTTCTGTCACAGACAAATATTTCACATTATTTTGATTCATCAATCCATCAGGGAGGCGTCTGATTGGCGACAAATAAATTCTACAATAGGACAAAGGCGCCAAACATACAGCCAATGTCATTAAGAATTATCTTCAATGTAAAGAAGAGAGAGTCTTGGAAGTGATAATAATATGGCCTCCATAGAGACCTGATGTAAAGGTCACCCAATCTGCCTGGCATCACATGAAGAGACAGAAGGTTTTAGACCAGCCAACATCCACAGAAGATCTGTGGTTAGCTCTCCAAGATGCTTCAATCATCCTCTTTGCCATGTTCCTTCAATCATTTTGTGCAAGTACAAGGGTATCTTGGAGATTTGAAGATTTGATGCCACTCGGAAGGAAAAAGGTGGTAACACAAAATATTGGTTTGAGTTACATTTCTCTTTTGTTCATTCACTTTGCATTTTGTTAGCCAAAAATAAACAAATTGACTAAAAATTAAATTGTCTACAAATTAACACTTCAAATTTCTACTTTCAATTTTACTGGTAAATTTTTTGCATATTACTGTGTAATATATTATTATTGCAGTATATTTGTCAAGATTTAAAAAGTTGTCTAAATAGCCAAAATGTGATATATTTCAAGAAAACTGGAGTAGAGGAAAAGTTAAGCAGATGCCCAATTCAACGCGAATCTGCTTTCATTTTTCAAGTGCTCCTAAAAACAAGACCTGGAAGCTGATTGGTTTATATTAGTAAAGCCGAGGTCACACTTGCGAGTTCAATGCGAGAAACTCACGCGAGTCTCTCGCATCAATACCTGGCACTGCCGCCGGCATGTATTTCTATGCAGCCGCACACTCTGGTCCGAGTGCTGTCGGCAGTGCCGGGTATTGATGCGAGTTTCTTGCATCACACTCGCAAGTGTGACCCCGGCCTAACCTCACTGCTTCTCCTATGTTTTTTTTTATGCTTACGATTTTTTGGATAACACCATGTATGCCCCCAGGACTAGACATGGCTGTAGCTGACTGTTTATAACAGACATGTGGCCATTTCAATATAGTCTTATCTATTCCCAGTTCCCTTGTATTGGGTGGGTTCTGTGGTTTTATAAAAAGTTAAATTATATGGTGTTGTTTTTTACTTGAATGCTCATGTCAAATGCATGTATCATTGGCCAGCCAGGCATTCCAGCTGTGGCAACTGTTTGTATTAGGCCGGGGTCACACTTGTGAATGCAATGCAAGAAACTCGCGCGAGTCTCTTGCATCAATACCCGGCATTGCTGTCGGCACTCGGACCGGAGCATTCAGCTGTCATAGAAATATATGCAGCCGCAAACTCCGGTCCCGAGTGCCGGCGGCAGTGCCGGGTTTTGATGCGTGAGACTCGCGCAAGTTTCTCACATTGCATTTGCAAGTGTGACCCCGGCCTTACTGTATGTATTACATGATGCCGTCTGTACAATGTGACTCTCCATTCTGACTCAGAAAGGGGGTCCCATGGTTGACTTTATATTTTTTTTCATGCCCGATGTGATTCAGAAACTAAGCCGCGTTCTTTAAAAGGAATCTCTCAGCAGGTTGTTCCTATGTAATCAGAGGACAGATTGAGATAGGGCTGAGACACAGATTTCAGGGATTTGTCACTTATTAGGCTGTGTGCTATTTTTTCCCATAAAATGAATTTTTTATCACCAAAGATTATCACTGACCAAGCTACCTCCCTCGTGCCAAGTAGTTATCACTGCCCTGACTGCCTCTCTCGTGCCAAGTAGTTATCACTGCCCTGACTGCCTCCCTCGTGCCAAGTAGTTCTCACAGCACTGATTACCTCCCTCGTGCCAAGTAGTTATCACTGCCCTGACTACCTCCCTCGTGCCAAGTAGTTATCACTACCCTGACTTTCTCTCTCATGCCAAGTAGTTATCACTGCCCTGACTGCCTCCCTCGTGCCAAGTAGTTATCACTGCCCTGACTGTCTCCCTCGTGCCAAGTAGTTCTCACTGCCCAAACTACCTCCCTCTTGCCAAGTAGTTATCACTGCCCTGACTTTCTCTCTCATGCCAAGTAGTTATCACTGCCATGACTACCTCCCTCGTGCCAAGTAGTTATCACTGCCCTGACTACCTGCCTCGTGCCAAGTAGTTATCACTGCCCTGAATACCTCCCTCGTGCCAAGAAGTTGTCACAGCACTGACTATCTCTCTCGTGCCAAGTAGTCCTCACAGCCCTGAATACCTCCCTCGTGCCAAGTAGTTCTCACAGCCCTGATTACCTCCCTCGTGCCAAGAAGTTGTCACAGACCTGACTATCTCTCTCGTGCCAAGTAGTTATCACAGCCCTGATTACCTCCCTCGTGCCAAGTAGTTCTCACAGCCCTGACTATCTCCCTCGTGTCAAGAAGTTGTCACAGCCCTGACTATCTCTCTCGTGCCAAGTAGTCCTCACAGCCCTGAATACCTCCCTCGTGCCAAGTAGTTCTCACAGCCCTGATTACCTCCCTCGTGCCAAGAAGTTGTCACAGACCTGACTATCTCTCTCGTGCCAAGTAGTTATCACTGCCCTGACTACCTCCCTCGTGCCAAGTAGTCCTCACAGCCCTGACTATCTCTCTCGTGCCAAGTAGTTATCACTGCCCTGATTACTTCCCTCGTGCCAAGTAGTTCTCACAGCCCTGACTATCTCTCTCATGCCAAGTAGTTATCACTGCCTTGACTACCTCCCTCGTGCCAAGTAGTCCTCACAGCCCTGACTATCTCTCTCGTGCCGAGTAGTTATCACTGCCCTGACTATCTCTCGTGCCGAGTAGTTATCACTGCCCTGATTACCTCCCTCGTGCCAATTAGTTATCACTGCCCTGACTATCTCCCTCGTGCCAAGTAATTCTCACAGCCCTGACTATCTCTCTCGTGCCGAGTAGTTATCACTGCCCTGATTACCTGCCTCGTGCCAAGTAGTTATCAATGCCCTGACTATCTCTCTCATGCCAAGTAGTTATCACTGCTCCAATTACCTCCCTCATGCCAAGTAGTTCTCACAGCCCTGACTATCTCCCTCGTGCCAAGTAGTTATCACTGCCCTGATTACCTCCCTCATGCCAAGTAGTTCTCACAGCCCTGACTATCTCTCTCGTGCCAAGTAGTTCTCACAGCCCTGACTATCTCTCTCGTGCCGGGTAGTTATCACTGCCCTGACTACCTCCCTCATGCCAAGTAGTTCTCACTGCACTGATTACCTCCCTCATGCCAAGTAGTTCTCACAGCCCTGATTATCTCTCTCGTGCCAAGTAGTTCTCACAGCCCTGACTACCTCCCTCATGCCAAGTAGTTATCACTGCCCTGATTACCTCCCTCATGCCAAGTAGTTATCACTGCCCTGACTATCTCTCTCGTGCCAAATAGTTATCACTGCCCTGACTACCTCCCTCGTGCCAAGTAGTTTTCACAGCCCTATCTATCTCGTGCCAAGCAGTTATCACTGCCCTGACTATCTCTCTCGTGCCAAGTAGTTATCACTGCCCTGACTACCTCCCTCATGTCAAGTAGTTATCACTGCCCTGATTATCTCTCTCATGCCAAATAGTTATCACTGGACTGACTACCTCCCTCATGCCAAGTAGTTATCACTGCCCTGACTATCTCTCTCGTGCCAAGTAGTTATCACTGCCCTGACTACCTCCCTCATGCCAAGTAGTTCTCACAGCCCTGACTATCTCTCTCGTGCCATGCAGTTATCACTGCCCTGACTATCTCTCTCGTGCCAAGTAGTTCTCACAGCCCTGATTACCTCCCTCATGCCAAGTAGTTATCACTGCCATGACTACCTCCCTCATGCCAAGTAGTTATCACTGCCCTGACTATCTTCCTCGTGCCAAGCAGTTATCACAGCCCTGACTATCTCTCTCGTGCCAAGTAGTTATCACTGCCCTGACTATCTCCCTCGTGCCAAGCAGTTATCACAGTCCTGACTATCTCTCTTGTGCCAAGTAGTTATCACTGCCCTGACTATCTCTCTCGTGCCAAGTAGTTATCACTGCCCTGACTATCTCTCTCGTGCCAAGCAGTTATCACAGCCCTGACTGTTATGATTTGGTAGCTGAGGAGAGCAGGCAAAA
>VIAB01000490.1:182091-199786 GCA_009801035.1 Oophaga pumilio
TTCTGCTCAGAATTCATTTCTAGCACATTCACAACACCTGACTATCTCTCTCGTGCCAAGTAGTTATCACTGCCCTGGCTATCTCTCTTGTGCCAAGTAGTTCTCACAGCCCTGACTATCTCCCTCGTGCCAAGTAGTTATCACTGCCCTGACTATCTCCCTCGTGCCAAGTAGTTATCACTGCCCTGACTATCTCTCTCGTGCCAAGTAGTTATTACTGCCCTGATTACCTCCCTCGTGCCAAGTAGTTTTCACTACTCTGACTGCCTCCCTCATGCCAACTAGTCCGACCAAAAACATGCTGACAAATTCCTTTTAATCAATATGAAGCCTCTATCGAAAATTGTCCATAACTATATTGCTATTACACACAATAAATATAATACTTGCGTATTATTTTGTAGTACATCACTATTAGTAAATCTGTACCCATCACACATCTTAAATATCCCTAGAAAATACAAGCTAAAGTCCAAATTCTGGGTATGTGAATTGAAAACAATGTTCTTATTACTTTGCAATTCATTTTATATTAATGTCGTTTGCCCAGTGCGTGCTACTTTTCATTATTCAGCAATATGCTTGAGAAAGGAAGTCAGGTAAGAGATATATCTCAGGGGTTTTTAAAAACTGTCTTCTGGGATCTCAGCCCACACAATGATTCAGGTATGAATGCAAATATTGTACTGATGTATTATACATATGTTAATATGTAACTCAGGCTGAATTCTGCATAATGTGTCTCCTAATTGACAACACATCTTAAAGGGGTTTGCCACATGATTGCCATTCAAATAAATGGATGTCTATATAATATATATGGTTAGGCTGAGTCTGCAATAGTGAAAGTTAATGTCTGCAGCAGCTATTTGTGATGGCTAGTACAGGGATTCTCAGCAGGCCACCCCGTTTTAACTTGCATATTCCAGAATAAGATTTCCTTGCAGAGAAAAAGCTTTTTAGATCAGAAGTATAATATACACTAAATCATGGTTCAACCAGGACAGATAAGAAAAAATGTTTATGCATCCATTTAATCTCTGCTGTTCCAGCACTTCAACGGCGATCTAGCCTGCTGGTCTTTTATTTAGCTTGGTTATAGCATAGACCTCCTGTATACCTTTCAAGACCGTCGCTGACAATCACTGATCTAAGCCCGGCAGGGCATGAGACTAATGAGGCCAGTGATTACACGCAGCGATCACATGAATGATATAAACACTACAGTCAAGGTAAATAGAATACTATTGGGAAACATCAGAGATTTTACACTGGAAATGCAAACATTAAATGGGCGAGAGATATAATTTGTTTTACTTATTTATATATTTAAAAAGAAAAACTTGAAATGCTCTTATAAATGTAAGTATAAGTATCAGACAGTCTGATCAGACAGCATTAAAATCTTGTTCTTACTTATCAAGCAAAAGCACAGCACTCCCTAGCCTAATTATTTCCTTTTTTCTGGGTGGGCGGATTCTCCTGCATGAGTGACAGCATCGTTGCCCGGCTATCCTGAATAGTGCGCCCTCTCGATGTTGTTATAATGAGGCATCCTTTCCTGTTTGATGCATTGAAAGCTCAGTGAGGCTGGAGAGAGATGGCCGAGAATAGGAGCTAACTGCTCAATCCAGTGATCCCTGGCTGTCCTCAGTGCAGTGCTTACAAGCTCAGTAGGAAAGAGCTTGTAAGCACTGCATGTATTTGACCACTGCTCACAGACAGTAGTGGTCGCCAATCCACTTGGCAATGAGCAGTGTACAATTAAAGCACAATTAAAGACAAAAAAGAGCGTTATCATGCGAACAGTAAAAAATGTTAACAAAAAGTAATTTGCAATTCTGCTTGTTTTTGAAAGAATATAGAAATAATCATTTCAGTTGTTCTAAACAATGCAGAGCAGCTGACAGTAGAGGTATGGAAAGCATATAAAAGCATAAAAAAAAAACACAAATCACCCCCTCCCTCTCAGTCACCACATTAGAGTGCCTAGGCCAATTTCACAGCATGGATAAAATGTATAAAGATAGTATAATTGTGTAAAAATACATATGAAAACTACATTATTCATGAAAAATTCAAGAACATACCTGAAATACTGTAACTATGGCCCAGAGCAAAGAATCAAAGTTTTTCCGGTCAGGTACAGTATCTCCGGAGTCTGTTCTAAGACTAAATTTACATCCAAAAATATGCATCCCAAGAATACTGCATGGGGAAAGAAAAAAAAATGTTATTACTATTATATTCATTGAGACATTGATTGACTTTTTTCTAGATAGATTTTAATAAAGGTTTTTACACCTCATAACCCTGCATACCTGTAATGGGAATCCGTCAACTGATTCATGCAGCCCAAACCACAGGCAGTATGGATCAGAGCCTGACTACGCAATTGCAGCCAGGTATTTTTTTTCTCTGAAATGCTCTGGCGTTACATAGAAAACATAGATGAAAGATCCTGATGTACACACATGGGAAAGGTCTGTCAATCAACTAGAGCGGTGTAGGGAGGAGCAGCTCCAGAATAGTCAGGTAGCTTCCTATGATCTCAACTGTTCAAATTAGGATTTTTCTGAAATCTGAAACATCGGAACATTTCAGAGAAAAACATACATGGACGCAATCATGGTGTCAGGCTCTGATTCTTGCTTTCCACGATTTGGGTAGCATAAATCAACTGACAGGTTCCTTTTAAGACTAGTGTTCCAAGGGTTCACCAGTAACATTGACTCTGGTGGCCCACTGTTCAGCTATGTGCAAATATCACATAAACCTCTTTAAAAAAAATTACCTGTTTCTATATAATAATAAATCGGGTAGCTTGAAAAATGAAGGTTGATATGATGCCCTTTACTGTACATAGTGAAACAAATGTGTTGTGCCAACTACTTCTCATATAGGTGGAGTGGAGAGCCCATTCCTGCATGGGGGGACCCACCGGAGGATTCTCCTGTTCACCTGTGGGCCAGTCCAAGCATGCATGTGACCAGATCTTTCCATCAGCCTCCTCCAATAGAAAAAACAGCTTTCCCATGTGAAGTCAGTAATTGGAGGAAGCTGATAGACAGGTCTGGTCATATGTTCCTCCATCTGCAGCCACTTTCAGAACAAGAGTCTGTGAGGAAGGCTACACTAACAAGTGCAGGAGGAAAAAACTGAATATATTTTAGTAAGTGCCACAAAGTCACAACTAAAAACACTTTGGTTAAAGGGAACCTGTCAAGTTGGACAATGCTATTAAACTGCAAATAGTGGGTTAATCTGCAGGTTAATAGTGTTATGGTGGTGATCAGCCATAAAAATCAAAATGCAATGCCCAGGAGAAAATTAACTATATTTCTTCCAGGATCTGCTAGCTTTCAGTCATACAGGTGTGCCGGCACGGCTACAGTCACTTCTTACTGCACTGAGAGTGGTGGCTGTAAACCCTTATGCACTACACAGCCGACTGTCAGTCAGTGCCGGAATATGCTGCCGCTCTCAGTGCTGTCAGCAGTGACTGTAGCTGTGCCGGCTTCATGACTGAAAGCCGGTGGCTCTCGGGAGAAATAAAGTTAATTTTCTCTCGGGTGCCACACTTTCAGTAGAGTGGCCAGGCACCTTCGTAACACTATTAACCTTCAGAGTAACCCTATATCTGCAGTTAATAGCTTTATCGGACCTCACAGTTTCCCTTTAAATAAAGATAAACTGAACAGCCCCTTTAAGTTTCAAAAGCTTGGATAATATCAAAGGCTAAAGAAATTTCTCACGCTTTTCTTACAGATCTGTCAGTATACTACAAGTAGTGTTTTGGGGCAATTGCAGTAACAAGTAGGTTAACAATGCCGCCATAATGCATAATGAGATTAATAATTCTAATATTATGTATAGTCAATTAAATATATTATGAATATATTACAAATAAATCTTTTGCTTTTTTCACCTGAAAATAAAGATGAAGAGCATAAGCAACATGCAGAACGTAGCCACATTGTCCATTGTCTTCATTAGGACCACCAGCTGCCTCCTCAGCGCAGGCATGAATCGCACAAGCTTCAGCACCCGCAAGAGACGAAAAGTTCTCAGAACGGACAGCCCACCGTCATTCTGCCCTATAATCTCCCAGACACTGAGGAAAATATACCAGCAGTAATTAGGAGCAATTAATAGAAAATGTGATGATTAGACTGGAGAAAGAAATCAATACACGTAATGCACATTCCTCAACTTCTAATTCTTCTTAAATTCTCCTTGGATGAAATACTAAGTCAGTAATTACAGAGATTTTCAAGGCCAGTGAGCAAAAGAGGAAAGTTATTTTAGAAATGGCCGATTAAACCTGCTGTAGATATTAATAATGATGGGGAATACGAATTGTAAATGATCATTACAGAGAGAAAAAAAGACTTAATGATTCCTAGTTATACATATTTCATAACTGAAGACTCTGTTCTTCAACATGGATCCTTCTAGGTTAGAAGGGTCTTGTTCTGTGTGCGAAAACATCTAATTACAGGGAAGGGCAGGAGGCAAAATGATGAACACAGTGATAGCAAATGACTGCAACAAGAAAGATAAGAGAATACATGAAGCCTAAAAAGTGGTAAAGCAAACAAGTGATGGGAAGACGGAGATAAGTCCATAATATAAATGGAAAAGTGAGATATGATCACCATGGTCCTAAGAAATGAACATGCCATGCAGCTTGTTGGATCATAAATAATCATAAATAATCATTTTATTAATTACAGCATATGTAAAAAAACAACAACAAAAAGTAACAGCACAGAGTGGGTCACATTGACTATTAAAGCACCAGTGGATCTTCTGGTGGACCCAGGATCTCACACAGTAGTGGGACCTTAAGATTTCCTTGTATGGAGAGGAGTTTATCGATAAGCAATAGACATTAGGTTTTATTTCTTATCGGATGATTTCCTAATTATCAATAAGAACTAATTGATACTGTGATGATAATAATACACTTACAAATGCAATTATAAGGAGATGCCCAAGTTCTGCGTAAATGGGCTCAGCAGGTTCAGAATCTCATGTAGGCACAGATCAATTTAGTTGTTGTATAACCCTGGCCTAAAATCACCCCTAAAAAGCTTTGATCACTCATCTGAAGAATAGGTAAGAAGCCCAAATACTAATTTCCACCAATCCTGAGCATGGATGTCCCATATTCCCAGTGAAAATTTAGGTGACCACTGCTTAGTGAATATTCCTTGGTTCCATTCACGCATGTGATATGGGACCCTTATTCTTGGGATTCTTTGGATCTGTGGGCGTTCTGCTGGTTGGCTGCACAAAGCTAGGATGATAAATGCTTTTCGTTTCATAAATCCTTTAATGAGGCATTTAAAATGGCATCTCACCCTACTCTGATATACAGATATTGACTGAAGCCATGTTGCCTACTGCTGTCCTACCAGTGATTCAAATGAATGACTGTCCATTATCTGCTGAGATTTACTATATTATATGCTTCATGATGGTAAACCAAGTATATATGACCTATTAGTGCATATGGTTGACATAGAGGGAGGGGGTCCTCTATTTGGACCCTTCTTTATGAGTGAGTCCTGTTCTGGTGGACTCAAGCCACCCTTGTATTCCAAGGACAGTAATTTATCTGAATGGTCGCCATGTAATATTACAGTCTATAAAGCTTATTGCTGCACAATAAATGTCTCGCTGGCTGTGGCTTTCCCTGGCAAAATCAATTGTTTGCAAGTAGGACCTAAGGCAAGGAGCTGATCGCTCCATGGGTTGTATTCTGAAATGGTTTTCCGTGATGTGATGCTCTCATCAGATACAACAAAATATTACAACTCAGTCCAGTAAAATTTCAAATTTTGTAAAATATCATTTAAATGGGTCTTCCACTACTTTTCAAGCTTTGCCAGTGACGACCAATCATCTGCCACTCTAGTGCCACCACTCACGCAGTGTCCTTAAGGACTAGCAGTGATGACATTCAGTCACTGAACCGCTGAAGACAATGGTTGCAGGCTCAGGTGACCACCAGGGCAATATCTTTATATTTGATGGGATAAGTAATGCTTCATTGTTTGTTTTATAAGGGTTTCTTCCCTCCTTCAAGTTGAGGAAAACCCATTATTTTGTATATCTTTGTCTCAGTGAAGTATTATTATATATTACATTTATAATTCTATATGACTTTAGGAGCTAAATACATTTTACTTCACTTCTTGAATATAGTGAGTTCACTTAAAAGCTCCAAACACACCATATTGCGGAACTGTAGATATCTGTGGATTACTAGATGGCGCCTCTTACAGCACTTGTGTCCTAAGATCTTAAATCAATGTTCACCTGCGCAAAGAATTTTTTTAATGTTAATTTGCTTCCTAAATGCAAAGTGAAGCAACTGTGGCTGAACAGTTTTCATTAAAGAAAATGCACTACCATTGTGCTTCTGAGTATTCTCCAAAAAAGGTACAAAGCTGCCAGACTTCCTGATTCTGACAGCAATCTGCTCCTGTCCCCCTCCTTTCATTGTTAGAGATACCAAAAGCAAGGAGGGGGTTGTACACAGATTAGTAGGTGAAAGCCGGGAAAGTATCTAAAGGTTTATGGAGGGCAGAGAAAGCAGTCTATAGACAAAGATGAAGGTAGATGAAGAGGAAATAAGTGCAATTCTGGAGCTGTGTTTATACATGAAAGCAAGTGAAGACAGCAGCATTCTAGAACTCACATACAGCATGTATTACAGAGGGGACAGTATCTAAAGGTTTATGGAGGGCAGAGAAAGCAGTCTATAGACAAAGAGGAAGGTAGATGGAGAGGAAATAAGTGCAGTTCTGAAGCTGTATTGATACATGAAAGCAAGTGAAGACAGCAGCACCCTACAGCTCACATACAGCATGTATTACAGGGAGGGACACTCCCTTAAGAGAAAAATAAAAAAAATCGGATCTGTCTGAAAATGAATGAACTCCTGAAAATTGCAGACTGCAATTTTTTTTAACTAAATTAGGCTACTTTCACACTTGCGTTTTTTTGCGCAGCGCATCTTGCGCTATCGGACGCATGCGCAATGTTCCCCTATCTTTAACATGGCGGGCGCACGGTCTAGCGCTTGAACGCGTTCATGTGCGTTTGTCGTGCGCTGCGCATTTTCCCGGTGTGTGCCCATACGCGCTAGACACTACATGTTGCATTTTTTTTTTCGGTAAACCGCTTTAAAAAAACGCATGCGCACGTGTGCGCATGCTATGCGCAAAAAATAACATTGCAGTCTATGGGGGTGCTGGCATGCGCATGGCTTTGCGCTCGTCAGCGCTTTTGCACGCACGCAATTTTTCTGTAAATAATGGAGCCAGAGATGATGGAGACAGAGATGATGGAGCCAGAGATGATGGAGACAGAGATGATGGAGACAGATGATGGAGCCAGAGATGATGGAGACAGAGATGATGGAGACAGAGATGATAGAGCCAGAGATGATAGAGCCAAAGATGATAGAGACAGAGATGATAGAAATGTGACACATAGACAACACATGCGCCAAAAAAACGCAAACGCATGCAAAAACGCATGAAATCACAGACAAACCCTGCTTTTTTTGTCGAAATGCGCATGCTGATGCGACTAAATATCGCAGCGTTTACAAGCGTTTGCATGCGTTTTTTTAATGCGCTTCATGTGCGCTCGAAACGCAGAGCAAAAAAACGCAAGTGTGAAAGTAGCCTTAACCACTAACATATGAAAAAAAAATTATATGTCAAATATATCTATGGCCTTTAAATGTGAAGCATCTGAGTCGAAAAGCATATAACTTTTCATCATTAGAAACATCTTGTAAGTCTAATACAAATAGTCATTCGTTTCATTGCCCAAACTATACACTGAGCTAATGCACAGATTCATCTGCATTATCTGTACACAGCGGGGCAGCATTTTATTACATAAAGACTGAAAATCATGGAAACTCAATCAAACAGCTTGGATGAGCCATTGCAGACATAAGCAGCAGGTAACACCTTCACTAATCACATTAATAGCATAGATGATTACCAGTGTTTCAGAATTAAGCATATCAGCACATTAAGGAAACTGTTCAAGAAGTTGAGAAACAAGTGTAAAAGAACATCTACAATACCTGATAATGACAATGATGCCATCAAAGATGTTATATGGGTTTCGAAGATAGTCAAAAAGACCAAAGGCAGAAAGCTTCAGCATCATTTCCAGAGCAAACATGCTGGTGAAGACAATGTTGCTGATCTCTAGGATATTGGTGAGTTCCTCCGGCTGTTGGGAACAAACAAATAAATAGTATTAGATCTATTAGTAATATTGGTTTCTATATAGTACAGGCCACCAATATCCAATCGTGCAGATCAATATCTGACCACTGTAAACTCATAAATTAGTAGAATAATTAGTAGAATAATGTAGCAACAGAACTAAGAAATCACCATGCCAGTGTGTATCTGCTCGTCACAACACTGGATGACATCCTTACACTAGCCAGTGCTAGGATAATTTGTGTGAGCAGAATTAGCACAGTGCGCGCTCCTGTCCTGCTTCTTCATGTGATGAATGCATCAGTCGCACTGTCTCATGTGTGATATATACAGCAGTTTCAGTGTCTCAATGGGATGTATATACAGCAGTCTTAATCTCTCTAAAATGTCATGTACATACAGCAGTCTTGGTCTCTCCTTTGTGATGTATATACGGCAGTCTCAGTCTCTTCTATGCGATGTATTCATATCAGTCTTGGTGTCTCCTATGTGATATATATACAGCAGTCTCGATGTCTCCTATGTGATGTATATACAACAGTCTCATTGTCTCCTATGTGATGTATACAGAAGACATCCCTCCCACTGCTTGAGTTCTATAAAAATTATGTAAGCAGTGATGAATTTCTCTCTTTAAAGAGACATGCAGTGTAATACACATGTGTTCAGAACAACTTACTACTGAGATCAGTTCTTTTAAAAACATATAACAAAGAGTCTACTGCGCTCCAGAGTGACCATTGCACAGCTGGAAAAGTACAATTTTTTGGGATTAAAAGACACATTTCTTTCCACCAAATTTGGGGGGAATATTGGGAGCTTACCAATGGGCAGCGGCTGCGGTGGAGTGGGGTCCCAGGATGCAGGGTTGCTGCTGCAGGAAGCTGGTGGTGGGAGGGGATGCAGGAGGGGGGTGATGCTGCAGGCCCTGGGGTGAGAGGAGGGGGAGTTTGTGGCACATAACGTTGAGCTAAAATCCAGTTTGAGCTGTTGCATGAGGTATCAAGGCTCCCAGAAAAAAATGCTTACATCGCTCCCTCACCCTCCTTTTCTTAATTGAAAATTCAATTCAAAGCTGTAAATGCTGGCCCAGACCCTGATACCTCATGCATGGCCCATGGCTGACTGCTGCTGTGCTATTATCAAATTTCAACTGTGGGTCGATTGATCAGTCACCTACCTATGTTATTTTCCTTCCATTTTTCTAACAACCTTTCCTGTTGTCTGCCCCTAAGTTTTGGAAATGTTTGGACTCCAAGTTGGGTCCCCTTCATGTGTGTTGCCTGAATTTGGCAGGGTTCTCTGAGCACCAGGCCTACACCTGTCACTCATTCACCTGTTACTGATCAATGTTTCAGCTAGAAATGCTGCTCCAAGCCCTGTCCCAGACCCTGTCCCATGCTGCGCAATTATACTATTTGTACTCTGGGTAAATTGATACCGTTTTTCCTGGTGTCTGCCCCTAATTTGAGCTGTTTGCTAAGCTTTTTGGCCATCCTTATGATGTTGCCTATGCATTTGGTTTTGCCTCCCAATGAATTCAATGGGGTTCAGGTATGTTCGATGAATGTATTTTTTAATTTTACTTAAATGCATGTATTTGGGGCTATAAATAATATTTGTAATGTTGTTTCATGAAAAATGTTGCATTCATTTTTTATGTGGTCTGTGGTCATAAATAAGCTAAGAATAGTTCAGAAAAAAAACAGATAAAAAAATTACAAACTCTTCTATTGACCCATCAGAATAAGCTCGCTGTTGTATTCTCTGTTAATAGTGATGGGCGAACCCCTCGATGATTGGGATAGGCGGGTTCGAGGGGTTTTTTGTAAAGTTCGAGCTCGGGACCGTAGATGACGCGAACTTAGGTCCGAACTCCGAGCTTGGACTTTACAGATATGGGCCATTATAATTATACTTACCTGTCCAGAGACGCGCCCTCCTGTCCCGTCACGTGACGTCACCGCATGAACACTGCTGGAAAAAGCTGAAGACTGCCGAGCGCAGTGAATACCGCCGGCAGTTAATGAGCGGCCCCGGAAGCAGATGTGGCCGGGAGACAGAGTGACGGGAGGACATGTCGCTGGACAGGTAAGTATAATAATAATGACCCTGGACCTGAACTGGACCCAAACTGTCACATGGGTTTCCCATGGAAACCTGTGTTCGAGACCTTGTGACCGAACACTATGTGTTCGGTACAGGTCCAGAACTTTACAGTTCGGGTTCGCCCATCCCTATCCCTTAACCCATTCTACAGCTACCAATAGTCAATGCAACACAAAGGCTACAGAAGGCAAACAGTACAACATTTGTAATAAAATGTGATTCCAAAATTGACTTTTAGCCATAAACACACGCAGTTAAGTAAAATAAAATAATGCCCCCAAAGGTGTCCCCATTTCATAGAACTTTTGTTAAAGCACACAGCAGGTCTTTACATTGACGTTTGTATAACTTAAGAGCTTTTCCTCATAAAACTGAAATATCCCCAATTAGATGCGTATAGGAACCTTTCATTGTCTTGCTCAATAAAAGTTCTCTTTGAGAAAGAACAACTCATCTGTGGTGCTATTCATATAGTTTACAGTATGTTTCCTGCCTTCCTTCTTCTGGATCTGTCAAAGTCGGGATAATTAGAATTTTTTTTAGGCATAAATAGTCGAACCTCCAGTATCATAGGCGTATATGAAGTTGAGAGTGGAGGTCAGGAGAACCATGATCAGTCTAGGCATTGCGGTCAGTATACAGACAACTGGACCTGGCCAAATTCTATTATTTTGTAAAGGGGCTTCTGCATTTTAGGATATTTTAACACTGAAATTTTGACAAATATTTTGGAACAGTTTCTCCATAAGATGCTTCAAACACTTTTTCCATAAGCTTCCTATTGATTCCAATTGGAAAATACACATATATTACACAAGGTACTAATATTTTTCATGTTTTTTCAAGCAAGAAAAAAATGCAAAATCTTAATTCTTGAGTAGGGTTGAGCGATACTTTCCGATATCCTAAAGTATCGGAATCGGAATGGTATCGCCGATACTCATAAAATATCGGCGATACCCGATACCGATACCGGAAATCAATGTAAGTCTATGGGAACAAAATATCGGAATTAAAAAAAACCCATTTTTGCCTTGTTGGTTAATTGTACATGAAGGAAAACAACAAAGAGTAATGTAGAATGTATTGGGGGAGGTTGAGGAGACATTAAAGGCATAGATGTTTAACCCAATCAAATGGAATAGCATAAATAATTTTTTTTTTTAAGATGGTCGGATTGACGAAGAAATTGACAATTTTGTTAACGTTTTTTCTATTTTGGCAAATATCTATATTCTGAGAACAGAAGCAGAGACTCAGCTGGCTCCAGTTCAGAACTCTCTGACTGCCTGGGCAATTTGGCAGGCGGTGAAGAGACAGATGGTTGTTGAACAGTGCTGTGGTCCTGAGAGGAGGTGGAATCAATTGAAGTCGATGCATTGGCTGCCATCCAACCAACAACGGCTTCAATTTGTTCTTCCCGCAGCAGGGGGGTACGCCGAGCTCCTACAAAAGTGCGCATAAAGGAACGCTCACGGGGAAAACTGGTGGATGCTGTGTCACTGGGTGCGGCAGCAGCCACAGAATCCCCACATCCTCTCCCTGCTGAAACTCCACGGCCACGACCACGTGCCTTACTTCCTGCCTTCTTCATCTTGGTGGATTGATAAAAAAAGTCAGAAAAGTTCTAAGGCCTAAGTGTGGTTATTCCTCACAGACTACAGTGAACACTGAAACACAACTGTCCAGTAGCTGTGAAAGGCCCCTTTGTGTAGTTCTATAGTGTTTGCAACCAATGTATTGAATACGGATGGAAGCGCGTCACACTAATAGATTAGATTTTTTTCAAATATAATGGAGCTGCACCAATTCCACAAAATAAAATAAAAAAAAGAGTCAGTGAGTGACACGTGCAGATGCCTACAAACAGCGTTGGATGCAGAGCAAACTGCAGCGTCACCTGCACTCTCACACACACCTTGCACAGAGCTGTTAAAACAACACTGCAAGGCAAAATGAAGCTTTACACAGCGGTTGGTACTAGCCTGCCTAAAGCACAGTACACAAAATCGCAATGTCTAACTGTCCCTCAGAGTCAGCACAGCAGCGTTCTGTCCCTAACTGAGTTCACAGCACAGTGACGCTAAAATGGAGGCGGCGCCTTTTATACTGCATTCTGACATCATTTCAGCAGCCAATCACAGCCATGCCATTAGTTAAGATGACCGCAGCAGTACAGGATGTGCCCACACTTCTTAGGATTCCTCATTGGCTGACTAAAATCACATTGCCTCTAAAAGAATTATGGGAAATTCCGATTCCATAATTCCGATATATGGAAAATATCGGAATTAAGTATCGGAATTCCGATACAGCAAATATCGGCCGATACCCGATACTTGCGGTATCGGAATGCTCAACACTATTCTTGAGGCTTCAAATTTGCCAACTGAATCAGATAGAAGCAGAAAAATGGCCTTCACTAAAACAGCATAAAGCACACCAGTAAAAGCTGATCAAAAAGCACTTAATAATAAACCACTTTCAGTTTCCTAATATACTATCTCTTGGATTTTTTTTTATTCTGTCTTCTGTGTACATTTTCACATTTTGTATGCTTTTTTGGAGAGAAATAACACAAATAATGCCATACGAAGAGCATTTTTGAAAGAAAAACAAACACCGCATTAATCAGTCTTCTCACAGATCCCCAATGACGCTGTTAAAAAGTCAGACATGGGAAACCCTTTGATTTATTATGCTGATATTCCAGTTGCTCACAGTTGTTTAATGTACAGTATACAGTAACAGAAAATGTAACATTCTTTGTATTTCTAATTAAGGGGATTGATTGTAAAACGCTTAACAGCTATTTTTCTTCACATTTACACCTAGACATTACAAAGAAGACAAGCTGTGAACGGCGCCGACTCTTGCAGCATAGAATATAATTGAATATACAGAACATGCCAATTTAACATTTACAAGTTTGTTTGCTCCTTGACAATATTTTTGCTTAATCACTTTGTACATCAACCTAAAAAAACTTTTCTGCTCTTACACACAACTCAAATTTAGATTTAGAGCCTAGCAACACTGATAATGGAGGAACAGTTCAGCCATCATGAACCTGCTAGGAATACATGGTGTGATAGTTTTTGTCTTGTATGCTCTAACATGTCACAATGACCATCTCATATGAGACAGAAGAATACAATGTTCTTTCTCTGTATCGTCTTGTAATTTTAAAGTTTAACACATTACTAGTACCACTAGAGATGAGCGAATCTTTTAAGGCTTGATTCGGCAAACTTCCCAATGTTCGCCAAACATCGAAAAATCAAAGCATAGACAACACCTTCAGGGGGACCAGAAGCTGTCAACACAGCTCAAATTAGGCGCAAACACCAGGAAAAGTGGCATCAATTAACCCAAAGTGCAAATAGAATAAATGTGCAGCATGGATGCATGAGTCAGGGCTTGGACCAGCATTTCTAGCTTAAACATTGATCAATAACAGGTGGATGAGTGACAGGTGTAGACCTGGTGCTCTAAGAGGTCTGCCAAATTCATGCAACACACATGAAGAAGACCCACCTTGGCGTCCAAACATTTCCGAGAATTAGGGGCAGACTCCAGGAAAAATGTCATCAATTAACCCACAGAGTGGATCAGAGCAGCATGAGGGAAATAGCGACTAGGCTTTATGGAAATTCCCATGACATCCAAGGCTTAAAGTATGGGAACGATTGGCAGTGGCATCCTTTGGTAATGGAAAAAGCTAGCTCGGCTACTCAGGAAGCTGAGGTATCGGAGGATACGGTACAGGAACACGTGGTGTCAGGAAGGACCAGGGACAGCTCATGGAAAGGAGTGTCCATAACGTGTGAAGATTGCTGTGTGGTGTCTGTAACTAAACTGGACGAGCTAAGTAAAGTTGTTATGTTAAAAATGGACTTGGACTATGGAAGTCATTGTGTGTTGCTGAAGGAAGCTGGGACCCTGTATCCGGAGAAGGACTCTAACCCACAAGTGAGTGAGATGCACTGAACACACAGCACACACCAGAATGGACATTGTGTTTATGTTGCAGGGTGCCAGGGTGTGCCAGAACAGCAGCCCCTCGCCATGACTATCACCTTCACCTCGTTACACCTGTCCAGTAGCAGAAGTTGTCAGTTGATTTTGGATAGGTGTTTGCTCATTTTAGTAACATTACCACCTACCCCACATACACCTGGAACACTACACCTATTCACCCTTCCACCATGACCTAGGCCCAGACCTGTCAGTCACCTGTCAATAAAATTGACAATCAGTATTTATTTGCTGAGATAGTGTGGCTGGACCACAGAATTAACACAACAGATTTATATGCTGAAATGTGGACTGGTGGATGAACACACAATTAGCACAAAAAGATTTGGATGCTGAAATGTGGACTGGTGGCTGGACCACACAATTAGCACAAAGGATTGATATGCTGAAATGTGGGCTGGTGGCTAGTCCACACTATTTGCACAAATTTCTCTGTACCACAGAATCAGCAACACTATGGATTTATATGCTGAAGTGGCGACTATTCGCTGTAGCACAGATTTAGCACTCCACATTCATATTCTGGAAAGTCGATTTGACACAGGATCCTATCTATCTGAACTAGCTGAGAATAAACTGCAGACTATCTGACTACTTGCAGCAACAGCAGCAGCCTCACTACACTGTTACACTGTTACACTCACAAATGCCGCCGAAGCCAAATGTCAGCTTTTTATATGGAGAGAGATGTGTGACTTCAGCAGCCAATGACACAAGCCCTTGTGTCTGGACATTGTGAATGGATTCTGCATCCTGATTGGCTGCCGGAATCTCCACACATTAAGTTAATTAAAAAAATAAATAGAAGTCCGTCGCTTCTCTGACCTCTTCCCATCTTCCCCTCAGCAAACATGTCTCCCTGCTCATCATACAGCACCACTATCCTAGCCAAAGTCCTAACAAAAGCATTAGTAGATACTCAATCATTTACCAAAGTTTGGCCGAATTTTGCCGATTTTGAGGATCATGCTCGGGAGTCCGAAAACACGCTAAATTTTAGATTTGCAAACCATTTCTGAACAAGTTTGCTCATCTCTAGTGAATTTCTCCATTGAAAGGTATAAAAATAAAAATGTTTGACCAAACTATTCTGATACTAGTAGACTGGAAAAAAAACACAGCTCTCGACACCTGTATCTCAACTGTCATAGGAACTGTATCATAAGCACAAGTACATCTATGAGCTGTGGAGATGGACTGGAATATCAGAAGGAATGAATCTTTACCTTAGTTAACTGAAAACAAAGGATTCTTTCTCCAGTCTCAGTCTTCTGTATTCAGTCAGTTACGGGAAAAAAATTAGATCTCCTGTCACAGCCCTTCTTCAGTAGTTCCAGTATGTGTGCTTACAATACAGCTCCTCTATCAGTTGAGACACAGGTCTTGGGAGTCATGTTTCTTCAGACTGCAGTATGTCCTGACATGTGACTAAGACAGGCAGCTGTTTGAAGTATGTGACGGGGGGCCATTTTACTTCATTCTTTGAGAAACCAAGGGCTTTCATATTTTTTTGGTTTTAGGCTGACTATTGATTTTAAATTCTTTGTTCCATCATTTTATGATAACTTCTATAGTGACTGCTACATTAAAGAGAGCGGGCAAACAAAAAATTCCATACCCCTGGGCTCCTACAAAGGATTTTCAAAATTAACAGGAAAGGGAATTGATGGAACCTACAAGGATTGGGCTTGTTCACTCAATGACTCCTTGCCATAGTTTAGTCATATGGTTCGTTACTACGTATACCTTTAGTTGATTGACATTGTATCTGTTAATGATTTTCAAATACTAATTCCCTCATTCCTTTTTTTTAAGGCAAAATTTCATTTCAGACTAGCAAACTTGCACATCGTTGCAGTATGTACTGTAATAAGGGATGGGACTAAAGTATTCCTAAAGAGCATGAATGCCTTTGATAGACTGACATTTAATTTATTAAATGATTTTTTTGTTTAAAAAAGAAATACCGTACATTTCAGGATCAGCAAACTTGCTCAATTTTATACAAATTGGTCAGATTATCTCACAGAGGGTGAATTGTAAGAAACAATATAATACATGCATAAAAAGAGCATTGATCATTTTATGATAAGTCTCTAGTTTCTCTAATAACCCATTAGCATTATCATTCTTACAGTACAATAATTCACCTTCATATTTATTTATTGGTCTCCAGTCTCCTGTCAATCCCCTTATTCTCGTTAACAAAACTGGAAACTTTTTTTTTCTCTTTTGCTAATTAGTCTTGCCGTTTAGCAACTCTGAACAAATTAAATTAATCTCCTTGGTTTCCAAATTAATTTTCCACTCATTCTCCCTTAGTGAAACTTGATGATACTTAAGTTTGTAAGTGTCTTTCTCAAACACATTTACCAGTTGAATCGGTAAACAACTGCATCTAAAAGTTTCCATAATCGGAAGAAGAAGTACATCTACAGGAAAATAATTATGCATTCTCCAGAATGTTAGGACCTATGGTCACATGTACAGATGAGCGGATTTGACAAGGTTCGAATTCGCCAAATTGCGTTTATTTTACTCTGAATTTATTCTCTGTAACTTGATCACCCCTTATTATACTCTGGTGTCTAGACAGACCCCAGGCCATAATAAGCATAAGATTTTGAGAAAGATTTAAAAAAAACCCTAATACTCACCACTCACCTTCACTACTCACTGTTACCCATACGGTCCTCAGTGCCCCTTACCACCGCCGTGCTACTAGGCTGGGAATTATGGCTGCAACTAGGCTCTGGATGTCCCTGAATGTAAAGGTCCGTGTCGGCGTAGTCGCGGCCATATGTCCTGGCCTAAAGTGTTTGTCATCATAAGGTCATGGTGCACATCACTGCAACATTACAATGCGTATGCACAAAGCCTATCCACAGCTGGAAGTCCTTGCCTAGCAGGAAGAAGCCCTGGTTTTCAGTGCGCAAAGGAAATAAGAGACAGCGAGGATCATACAGGAGAGAGCAAGCAGTGGTGGTGTCTGGAGAGGTGTGCGTTGAGGTATTAGTTTTTTTAATGGTCTTTTTTCTTTTGCCGGTCCATTGTGGTTCAGCAAAATGGCAGACAGCCGTATTCTGGAGAATACCGATATTTATGAACTTTGAGTAGAATTCAATTCCGCTCAAATAAATTTATCCAACTCATAGCCCGGCATCAGGATACAGACTTTCTTTAGTGTTGTTATCTCCTAGCCCCTTTATGGGTGGCCAAACTTTGCCTTATTGGTGGATCCACTCTTCACTAGTGTTGAGCGATACTGCTCGGGATCGAAAAAT
>VIAB01000490.1:233937-246584 GCA_009801035.1 Oophaga pumilio
TGGTTTTGTACCGTTTTACTATGTGGGCACTAGCGCTATACTAGTTACTTCCAGGGCACTTTATGATATATAGGCTTCAGTGTCCTTTTTTGTAGGGGACTCATAGGCAAGTACATTTATTTCTATATGACACTGGCCTCCTTGATTATCTTCCCTGGTTCATAGCTATCACTGCACGTGACTTCCTCACTGTTGTGGAGTACTACTATGTATTGATTATCTGCTAGTTTTGCCACATGGTCTTATTATCTCCTTTAACTGGTCTTTTTTAACTTTATTGTTATGTGTTTTTGGTTATGTAATTGATTAATAAAATTTGATATTTTTTTGAATTTTTGCATTCATTACTGTTATTACTATTTGATTATATATTAGAGATTAAGCTCCCTTCTCTTTGGTTCTTATGATACACATGATTATTGGTGAGTGTCTCAATGGTTTACCATGTCTATTAAATATATTTCTAGTCCTTGGTATGTTTTCATATGCTACTATGTGTGTATATATACATGTCATGCTTGCTGATTGACTCTTGCAGGATAAGAAGTGCATGTAACGAGCAATGCGGGCATGATACAGTTCATTGGGCGGGGAGGAATCATTACATGATGGTGGGAGAGAGAAGAGCAGCGTTTGTTGAGGTGGACTTTATTGTGTTGGTGAGAGAAGGAACAGAGCAGTGGAAAGAACAAGCGCTGGTCAAGATTGCTGGGATTTGTAATTTCTGTAGGAGGGCACCATTTTGCAGGAGAGAAAACTCTTCCGGAAGTGATGGTTTTTCAGGGAACATCAAGAATAAGGTGACAAGGCAAAGTTGCAGAAAAATGAAGACAGGAAAAATTGACATTTGCATATTTTTGGTGTAGACCAGACAATCTCTTTAGAGAAGCACTCCTATCAAAGTGTTTCTTCTCCTAATATATTGCTATCATCGTATTATATATCACCGTGTACTTACAATTGCTCATTTTACCTTTCTACCCAGTTAATTATCCCCTTTTCATTAGATCTATGACATCACGTGATTAATAACTGACTAGCTGAATCCTTCTAAGCTCTATGTAGAAACAGGAGGTAAATTTTTCCTGTATGAGCCATGAGTCCCTAGCAGGGGGAGGAGGGAACATCTGGGTCAGGAGATGAAGAGGGGAATGATAAATTCAGGGACAAGAGACTTCCTGTTTCTACATAGAACAGAGAAAAGAGAATAATTTATCTGGGTAGAAGGTAAAATGAGCAATTGTAAGTACACAGTGCTTTATGATATGATGAGTGCAATCTTTACGTACAGTTGTCTCCATTTGTGTACAGTTATATTTTATGATAAGGGCATTTGCAGTTATCGTAGATCTAGGTACTTAATGTACCTTTTTCCCGCTTTTTTTGTTCATATTTATCCCTTAACTGAACTCTTTATTTTGCACAGACATTTTCAGTTTACTGTTTTTATGGTTTCCGCTGTTGTATCATACACAGTGTGGCTGCACAATGATGATCTACAACACTCAGTAAATATAATGATTATACAGTTTTTATTTTACTTCACATTTTTACCAACAAGAAATGAAATCTTTTCAGCGAGAGACGTTTTACGTCTGTCTCGATTCTCGAAAACATTCTAACGACATCCCGCTGCTCGCTGTACTGCAGCTCCCACTACGAAGGGAATTAGTAATAGTTCAGCAACATCTACAGAACTGCAGCTTCTTCAACAATAATCGAAAGAGCCGGAGAATACTGTGGTATAGACAAGACAGATTTAAATCACAAACTCAAACTACCTCCCGTGGGGTTGATCAGGAGTCACATTGCAGAAGCTCTTTACTGCTCGTATTTTATTAAAGATCCTTAATGTGGCCTCATCAGCGACTTGTTAAGCCTCAAATACTTGATGTTTTTCCATTGTTCTCTTTATTAAAGCCCCCTTCCATGTAAGAATTTAAAAGCTTATGAACAATGGAGAAAAGTTTCCCAAACCAATCAACTTTGGATAGACCGGCCAACCGAGTTATATGTATAGGGTATGGATGGACATATCATTGGTGCAACCTGTGCCACCACACAGGGGCCCAAGAGGTAAGAGGGTCAATGTCCATCTCCAAAACATGTGGAATTGTGCATTATGTAGAGATATTGGACTGCAAAGGGCTCATATAGTGTTCTTGCACAAGGGCCTTTTATGTCTGTGTATGCCAGTGGCATGGAGGCCTCCTGACTCTTCCTCGACAGACAAAGTAAGGAGAAAAGGGAACAGATGGAAAATGTTGAATTTCAGCACACAATCCTTTTGTTCTCAAGGGAAATAAGCTACCTATAGAGCTGTCTGGCAGTATTTTTCTCCCCTCTCCCAATTAAAAACACACAGACATGCTTGGATAAATGGAGCATTCATGTGTACAGTCATGGCCAAAAGTTTTGAGAATGACACAAATATTATATTTTCACATGATCTGCTGCCCTCTGGTTTTTATGTGTGTTTGACAGATGTTTTTATCAAAGACAGAAATATAATTGCAAACATATGAGTAACAAAATCTTATATTGACAGTTAGAATGAGTTAATGCAGCAAGTCAATATTTGCAGTGTTGACCCTTCTTCTTCAGGACCTCTGCAATTCTCCCTGGCATGCTCTCAATCAACTTCTGGACCAAATCCTGACTGATAGCAGTCCATTCTTGCACAATCAATGCTTTCATTTTGTCAGAATTTTTAGGTTTTTGTTTGTCCACCCATCTCTTGATGATTGATCACAAGTTCTCAATGGGATTAAGATCTGGGGAGTTTCCAGGCCATGGACCCAAAATCTCTATGTTTTGTTCCCTGAGCCATTTAGTTATCATCTTTGCTTTATGGCAAGGTGCTTGATCATGCTGGAAAAGGCATTGTTGATCGCCAAACTGCTCTTGGAGGGTTGGGAGAAGTTGCTCTTGGAGGACATTCTGGTACCATTCTTTATTCATGGCTGTGTTTTTAGGCAAGACTGTGAGAGAGCCAATTCCCTTGGCTGAGAAGCAACCCCACACATGAATGGTTTCAGGATGCTTAACAGTTGGCATGAGACAAGACTGGTGGTAGCGCTCACCTTGTCTTCTCCGAATGAGGCGTTTTCCTGATGTCCCAAACAATCGAAAAGGGGATTCATCAGAGAAAATAACTTTACCCCAGTCCTCAGCAGTCCACTGCCTGTACCTTTTGCAGAATATCAGTCTGTCCATGATGTTTTTTCTGGAGAGAAGTGGCTTCTTTGCTGCCCTCCTTGAGACCAGGCCTTGCTCCAAGAGTCTCCGCCTCACAGTGCATGCAGATGCACTCACACCTGCCTGCTGCCATTCCTGAGCAAGCTCTGCACTGCTGGTAGCCCGATCCCGCAGCTGAAACACTTTTAAGAGACGGTCCTGGCGCTTGCTGGTCTTTCTTGGGCGCCCTGAAGCCTTTTTGGCAACAATGGAACCTCTCTCCTTGAAGTTCTTGATGATGCGATAGATTGTTGACTGAGGTGCAATCTTTCTAGCTGCGATACTCTTCCCTGTTAGGCCATTTTTGTGCATTGCAATGATGACTGCACGTGTTTCTTTAGAGATAACCATGGTTAACAGAAGAGAAACAATGATGCCAAGCACCAGCCTCCTTTTAAGGTGTCCAGTGGTGTCATTCTTACTTAATCATGACAGATTGATCTCCAGCCATGTCCTCATCAACACCCACACCTATGTTAATGGAGCAATCACTGAAAAGAGGTTAGCTGGTCCGTTTAAGGCAGGGCTGCCCAATGATGTTGAAATGGGTTTTGGGGGATAAAGTTCATTTTCTAGCCAAATATTGACTTTGCAAGTAATTGCTGTTAAGCTGATAACTCTTTATAACATTCTGGAGTATATGCAAATTGCCATTAGAAAAAGTGAAGCAGTAGACTTTGTAAAAATTAATATTTGTGTCATTCTCAAAACTTTTGGGCATGACTGTATATGGGTATTTTAAGGAATAGCTGCTGGCAATCAACCATTTAAGTGTACAGGCATCTTAAAAGGGGGTTCTCTGCCTTTTAAATGAATATAATTGCAAAGTCCTTGTAAAAATAAAGCAACTTTGAAACTAACATCTTATTAAGAAAACCTTCTCCAGTCTCTAGAATGGATGGATTTTTAATTCTTGTCTTTACTGCTCATTGTCTCGGCCACTTTTGTAGTCTATCAGAGGTGACTGATCTCCTAGGCAAGGAGAGCATCGCTTACAAGCTCTTTACAATAAAGCATGCACTGCTCTGAAGCTGGCCTCTGCATTCTCCCAGTGTTACAGAAGCAAAGCTGCCTGTGATTGCAGCATTGGCGTGTGCATAGTTTGCTCTTCTTGATTTACATTTTGGACTAGTCCAAACTGTCAACCATCAGGAGGGCACTGCTCCCTAGCAAGCAGGAAGCTAGAAGGTGTCACATCTCCACCAGGACCTGCTCCTGCAACATCTGCTTCTGTTATCAAGTGCCACCTTATTCAATAGTGAGAGAGGAGATGTTGGAACCAGAAGCAAGGGACAGTGCAGGTTCTGGCCAGCTGATAAGATTAGTGTGCCTGGGTCCTGCTGAAACCACACCCTACTAAAGCTTCCATCTTGCTGCTGGAAGATGCCAGCAGTGCCTGTGTTAGGGGCAGGCAGACCAGGCAGCTGCTTAGGGCCCCCGCTCCTCCAGGGACCCCCAGCCAGTGGCGTGCCACTAATAGCGGCAAACCACGAGGCCACTGTGGGGCCCCTCCCCCCTCATCATGCATTCAACATATCGGCATCGTAGATGCCGATACAGTTGAAAGCAGTGATGGAGGAGAGAGCGTCCGCTAACACTCCTCTCCCATCACTCCTGCTCTGCTTGTTACTCAGCAGGCACACGATGATGTCACATCATCGCATGCCACGCTGTGCTAGCAGACAAGCTAATGAGACTGGAGCAAAGCCTGCAGCAGAGTTGGGAATGAGGAGGAGAGGTGAGTATTGTATATGCAGATGTGAAGAAGAAGTGGTACAGGCACTCCCCATCCCATTTATGTCCTTTATTTGGAAATCACATAAAAACAGCAAGGAAATGTAAAGAGGAGACGCAACAGACGACGGCTGTTTTGGGCCGGTAAGCTCCTCTACAGGTCCTAGTCGTCCGTTGCATCTCCTCTTCACATTTACTTGCTGTTTTTATGTGATTTCCAAATAAAGGACATAAATGGGGTGGTGAGTGCCTGTACTACTACTTCTTCACATTTGCATTTGGAGTTTCAACTGTTGAACTTTATGTGGAGTGGCACCCGAGGTCCCGGAGCCGGCATCTAATTGCAGTCCTGGAGTAGTGCAGCTGTGCCTGGCCATTCTGATTACTCCTACTTTTGATTCTGAGTATTGTATATGTGTACTGTGTGTGTGTATGTGTATATATGTGTATGTGTATACTGTGTGGGCTGCATTATACTATGTGTGTGTGTGGGCTGCATTATACTATGTGTGTGGGGGCTGCATTATACTATGTGTGTGTGGGAGCTGCATTATACTGTGAGTAGGCCTTCCACAGAAGCAATCCAGTGAACCCCATTTTAAGACTATATCCCTATACAGGGGTCAAAGGGTGAAGGTCTGGGATTCCTCTGTTATCTGACAGAAGGAGTGGCTTGCACCAATTCTGTCCAAGGTAGCCTTTTCGGGCATATGGCCTCTGACAGTCGCAAAAGGATGCTGCAGAGCAGTGTGCTCCTGAAAGTTAGAACATAGGACAACCCAAAATTGCAATGAACCTTTACTAACAGAAACATACAACCATATGACTGTGACGTACCTGCTCATGGTGCTCAATGCCCATACTGATTGTGTTCACAAGAATAGCTATCATGATTCCACGATTAAAGTATTTACTGTCCACTATTCCTCTGAGCTTCACACGTATTTCTGCACCTAGTCGTTCACAAAAGCCTTCATCGGCATCTTCCTCTGCCTCCTTGTCAAGCTCAGTCATGCTGCCACCACTTTCCTTCTCGCTGGCCTGTCCCTGTGACCCTTCTTGGCTGGATTTGTTGCTTTCTGGTGCGGAAAGCTTTCGTCCATCATCCCATTTACCTTTGGTACACTGAGGGCAGTTTGAAAGGTCGGATGTTAAAGTCATTGCAATGGGCTGTACAATTGCATGAGAAGTATAATCCAATTGACTGTGCTTTTGACATACCCCTAAAAAAAGAAAACAGTCAGTTACTCTTATTTTGTAAAGCACAGTGACCTGTTCAATCAAGTTGCAACTGGAAGGGATATATGATCGACTGACAGCAATGAACCACCGTCCAGCTAGCATGTCTTTGGTAAGAAATTAGAATCCTTAATAAATCTTCCAGAAAAGTAAGAGAGGACACAATTATTGTTATTTATCACTAGTGTAGAAATAAGGGAAAATTTAGCAATGCAGAAGCGCCAGAAAACTGTCATAAAAAAAATTGTAGCGCACACATTTGACAATTTGTTCAAATTTTGCACCACTCTCAAAACTTTAAAAAAAAAAGTGTAAGGCTTAGCCTTGGGACCAAAAACTAAACTTTACACAACAAAATAGGCATCAATCCATGAGTTATTGTAAATTTAATTTATGCCAAATAGAAAACTCAAGATCAACCAAATTTATTAAAGGGTGTAGGTATCCTAATATAGTTGCTGCACCTTTTCAAGCAGATTTTTTTTCCAGACTGGTTTAAGAAATACAAGAAAAAATTGCAGATAACACTTTAGGACAAATGGTAAAAACAGACCATGAATGATAAAAGAGAACTTATTTTACTTATTTTCTATATATCAGTCTAGGGCATCTGATGTGT
This sequence comes from Oophaga pumilio, assembly GCA_009801035.1. NCBI lineage: Eukaryota > Metazoa > Chordata > Amphibia > Anura > Dendrobatidae > Oophaga > Oophaga pumilio. The sequence continues at coordinate 240,767 of VIAB01000490.1, forward strand.
CAGAAATACATGCAAAAAACAACGAAGAAGTCTGAAAATTAAAGCATTAATCAAAATTAAAGTGCTATGTAGAGCGACAGTCATTTGGCAGTGCTTAGAGGAATCAGTTACTGGAAATACATTGCGACATTCTTGTCCGTCTGCCCTATCTTTTGATGCCCTTTGTCATCAAGTATTACATCTTTTTCTAGTTATAGAAATATGCGAGCAAAAAGATTGATGCCTGTCACATGTATCTATGTTACATCAGTAAATTATTTTAAATGAATTTCACCTTTAAGTTATTAATGCAGTTTGGAAACAAGCATTACATAACATACAATATAGCCTCTTTACAAAGGAAAAGGACTTGAGGAGCATTGCATGGCCTAAAAGTCTCCTTACGCCTGCTTGATGCTCTCCACAAGGAGAAACGTTCCTCCTTAGATAACATACAGCACCCTCTTTTTATTGTACAGCTACTAGGGGACAGTAAGTGTTAGTAAAGTTTTTGTCAAAGTTCAAATTTGCAAAAATCTAAATTGTGGAAACAAGTATTACATAACATACAATATGTAAATAGCCTCTTTAGAAAGGAAAAGGTCTTGAACTTGAAGCCTAATCAGACACTACATTTGCAAACTCGTGTTTCAGGGTGTTTTCCACTCATTTGTGCAAAGCATGCAGTCTGATTTGGCTGGGTGTAGGGCCTTTGATTAGGAACATTTCTCCTTTCGAAGAGTGTCAAGTTGGCAAGCCTAAAAGTCAATATCATATCGACAGCCAATAGGTGGCACTAGTGTTCTTGTCCTCTTCCTCTATGAAGAGGCTATTAGCATATTTAAAGCACTATTCCAGCATCTTTTTTAATTTCACCACTGCAGTCGTATCACTAGTGTCTGTTCCTTGCCCCTAGTAATATACTTATCAGCCACTGTCTTTTGCTCTTCTCGGAAGAGATGTGGTCCCGTGCTGCCATTTTGTTACCACAATTATTGTCTGCCCAGAAGTAAGAGGTTACAGTCACCTGGTCCCACTATAAGTCTATGAGAGCCTCCTTCTGGCTTTTATAGACTTACATTGAGTAGTGACTTCCAGATCGAACAGCAAACACTGGGGCAATCCGGCCGGTCACAACCTGCAGAAGACGACTGGAGCGGTGAGTATAATACTAGGGTCGGTGAACTTAGATTTGTGGCACCACTCCAGCGGTAAAATAAAAACAAAGTAATGGAATGGTGCTTTAAATTCCCAGAGGAGCATTGCATGGCCTAAAGTCTCCTTACACCTGCTTGAAACTCTCCACAAGGAGAAACGTTCCTCTTTTTTATTGTACAGTAAGTTCTAGTAAAGTTTTTGTCAAAGTTCATATTTGCAAAATTCTAAATTGTTAATGCAATGCGCTGAGACATATGAGAATAGTGTATAATAAAATGATAATCTGTAAATGAATGCACAGTATCTTGCAGAGTTGTGGCCCACAACAGAATTAATGTCGTCCTTACTGAATTCTCTCTTCTCGGCCCTGGACTTGCCGTCACATAAGTTTGCTGCCTCTTTTAGTTTATCATATTTTATCTCCTAATGTTCTGATTATAATTAATAAATGACTATATTGAGCTTGACAGGGGGAATTGAACATTGAAGTTCATCCTTTGTAGTGAAATATAACATTTAGTGGCATTTAAACATCAATAAACAGTTCTATAAACCTCTGCTAGCAGTTGGGAGTGTTCTTCTAAAAGCTCATTTTAGCATTTAAAGTATGCAATAAGATTTTTAACTATTACTCTGTAGTAAGAATAGTGTATATACACATGCACCAGATTTGTTGCAGAAATTTCTGGGATTACAAATCAGCTCTTTACATCTGAATGGGGTTAAAAGTGTTGTATCCCGTGTGCTATGTTTGCATTGTAGGTGCAAGTGCGCTGCCGGTGCAAAGTTCAGTGGCTAACACTCTTGCTTTGCAGGAAATTGGAGTCCAGGGGCCCAAATTGAAGAAAAATATGTATATTGAGTCTATATAGCTTCTCCCTGTAGTTCCAAGGGTTTTCTGAAGAAATCCGGTCTTCTCATACACACCAAGAGCTTAGTGATTGACTAATTAACCATTATGTGATGTAATATTTGATTTAAGCGATGCCACTTTCTGTACAGATCTGGTGAAAATGTTGGTGCTGCAAAACTGTGCAAAGGTCTTATACAGGTGTGGAAAAAATACTGCAAATTAAGACTGTGTTCACAAATAGAAGTGTTAACAGCTAGATTTTGTCTCTTCACATAATACCAGACAGACTATATGATGTTGAGATCCTGGCTCTGTGGAGGCCATATCATCACTTTCTTGTTCTTCTTTATGATGAAGATAGTTCTTAACGACATTAACTGTATGTTTGGGGTCGTTGTCCTGTAGCAGGATAAATATGGGGCCACCCTGATGGTATTGCATGATGAAGAAGTATATGCCTGTATTTCTCAGCATTGAGAACATTATTTATCTTGACCTAATCGCCAACTTAGTTTGTTAAAATATAGTCCCAAACCTGCAAGGAACCTCCACCATGCTTCACTGTTGCCTGCAGACACTCATTATTGTACCTCTCTGAACTTCCACCATGCTTCACTGTTGCCTGCAGACACTTATTATTGTACCTCTCTGAACCTCCACCATGCTTCACTGTTGCCTGCAGACACTCATTATTGTACCTCTCTGAACCTCCACCATGCTTCACTGTTGCCTGCAGACACTCATTATTGTACCTCTCTGAACCTCCACCATGCTTCACTGTTGCCTGCAGACACTCATTATTGTACCTCTCTGAACCTCCACCATGCTTCACTGTTGCCTGCAGACACTCATTATTGTACCTCTCTGAACCTTCACCATGCTTCAATGTTGCCTGCAGACACTCATTATTGTACCTCTCTGAACCTCCACCATGCTTCACTGTTCCCTGCAGACACTCATTATTGTACCTCTCTAATCCTCCACCATGCTTCAATGTTGCCTGCAGACACTCATTATTGTACCTCTCTGAACCTCCACCATGTTTCACTGTTACCTGCAGACCCTCATTATTGTACCTCTCTGAACCTCCACCATGCTTCACTGTTGCCTTCAGACCCTCATTATTCTACCGCTCTAAAGCTGTTCTGCAAGCAAACTGTCTTGTTACAGACAAATACTTCAAATTTTGACTCCTCAGTACAGAACACTTGTTGCCATTTTTCTGCATCTCAGTTGTTATATTTTTATTCATACTTCAATCTCCTATTCTTGTTTCCACAACGAATGCATAGTTTCTGACCACAATTTTTCCATGAAGACCACTCTCAATCAGATTTTTTTGAACAGTATCTAGGTGTAGTTTGGTCCTGCTGGTTGCCTCCAGGTCTGAGCTGCTGGCACTGCTGGACACTTTACAATTTCGAAGGGAAGTAACCATGATGTGTTTTTCATCTGCTACACTAAGTTTCCTTGGTTGACCACTGTTACTACAGTCCTCAATGTTGCCCATTTCTTGGTTCCTCTTCAGAAGACTTTTAATGGCATAGCTTGAAACTCCAGTCTGCTTTGACATCTTTGCCCGGAAGAGACATTGCTGATATAGTATAACTACCTTGTGTCTTGTTGCTATGCTCAGCCTTGCCCTGGTTTATAGCAAGAAACTGTCTTCCCCAACCTTTGTTGCAGAGATTGAATGTTCCTCACCCATTTTAAAGCCTTCTACACGCCTTGACTTTACAGAAGTATACCTAGAAGAATTGATCCTGTTTTGAAGGCAAAGAGTGGTCACATCATATAGTGATTTTACTTAGGTTTCTCTTTTGTTCATTCACTTTGCATTGTGTTAAATGATAAAAGGCATTCTTACGCTCCAGCATTTTTTACACACATGCTTAAAACTTTTGCACAGTACTGTGTAAAAAAACAACTTGAATAAATAAGTATCCACTTTCTTTTCTTGACCAATGAGTCTTGTAGATGTATGTCAGAGTACAGAAGAACGTTTCTTAGGATCTAACTTTATCATGTACTGTGCATTGTGGCATCTGGATGGAAATACATTCTAATGCCAGGAAATGCCATTAATATCTTTAGATTTGATCATCCATTAAAGCTGTACCAATGTCAATATATATATATAGGATATTACAGCTGTATATTATAAGAATATTAGGAGGCACTCAGGAATTCACTGATGACTTAAAATCATGAGGCTGGAGGCTGAAATGGGTCAATTTATGTAGATTTTTGCTAAAAAATGCTGCAAATGCAATGTGATGTGTGTTAAGAGGTTCTGTAGATGAGCTGCATAATACAAGTCTTGAGTTTTCCAAGAATGTAATACTGATGGCTAATTAGCTATTCATCAAGAAGTGGTTGTGCCTGGCACTGCAGCTCTACTCCTTTCCCTTTATTGGCAATAAGCTGCCGTGACCTGAAGTACCAGTCACAGCCACAACAAACTGCACGGCGCTGTGCCTTGAGGGGCTATTCCCAAAATATGAAATTATCCTCTATCCAAAGTATAAGCTAAATACAGCACTCAACTTTCTCCGGCAGTTTCTTAGGCAATGAATAGAGCAGAGGTTGTCCCCCTCCCCCTCCATTCAAGAACGGACTCTGTTCCTGGATTCTAGAGCCCAGTTTTCGAGTTCTTTGGTCAGACCTCCATGTATTAATAAGTTATCCCCTATCCTATGAAAAACGAACAAATTAATATTTTGGGAATGACCCTTTGTGCATGTTCTGGGATTTTAAAGATCTAATTAATCATCTATGACATCTATATATTCATTATCATTAGTTCCGCTTGGTAGAATTGCCCAGGGCCTGGTTCTTGCAGCCATATTACAAATGGGACTCGGGGCACTTTGATTTAGCATTTTTCTTGAATTTTTTCCTACTTTTTTCTGTTTTTAAGAAAAAACAACAATGCAGCCATGTGATTACTGAATATCAAGAGTGAAATATATGGATCTTCACCACTTCGGTTGCCTTTTTTTTTTCCTTCAAGTCACAGTCTGCTCTGGATATGGCAATAAAAATACATATTAAAAATGCCATTTTTGCTCACATATTCTTACAGACTAATAATGCGGAGCTGAACTTGTCGTTCTTACACAACTGGTGCTGTTCTTTTCCATTGATCCCCAGCTTAGTGTTGTTGAGCTCAATTCGACTCTGTCTTCGGCTTTGAAGGCTGGTGTAAAGCCCGACCGTACGACGCTTGGCCTTTCGAAGGATGTGGCAGACATATTGAAAGATCTCCTCGTAACAGTCCCCAGGCTCGGCATAACTAGCGACAGTGCTGGAGGATAAATACAAAGCCCTCTGCTCCTGCATCAGCTGGTGCTCTCTTTGCTTGGTCTCTGAGAATTGAGTGGCTATAACAACTAGGCACAAATTGATCATGAAAAACGATCCAACCTGCAGTAAAAAAAGAAAAACAAAATTACAATGGTCCACATCGGAACCTTGGAGTACGACTGGCATATTCAGGAGTTTACATAGTTGTGAAAAACTTCCAAATCCAGGGATGAAAGAGATTAATTGCTTTTCTTTCTGAAACAAGGATTACAGCTACAGAAAATTATTCAAAGCAGGTGCTTTTTAATGTCTTAAAACAGCCTTTGTCTCTCCCTTTAAGCATTGATCATGGCTTGGTTATTAAATAAATCTTCAACACATTTCATTCTTGATCTTCTGAAAGTCTACATAATGTTGTTTGCTATGGTAATATGGCTACTTAAAATTTACTGTTCTCATTCTGCGACATGCTAATTAAAATAAGTAAAGGTACTGCCACACTAAACAATATCGCTAACGGGA
>VIAB01000490.1:298621-314259 GCA_009801035.1 Oophaga pumilio
TCTAGTGTTAAAAGCCATCTGCAATAATTTTTTTTTATATATGTATGCATTAGTTACATTGGATAACTAGAAAGGGAGACATCAAATCTGACTTGACTTTGAGAACTAGTAGCCTCCCCTCCTCTGTTAACATTACTGTGGAGTACTGTTCATGCTAATGTACTGGCTATGGGAACCAGTAGAATTTATGTGGATTACTGCTTATGCTAAAACTTTGTTTGTAGATTGCATGCTTTATTCTAAAAGGCTTCAGTACACAGGGGAGAGATCTGACAATCATGTGGAGCAGGGCATGGAGAAGTCAGCTGTCATGGTTTCATAACTGACTGTGGCTTAGTAACGCTGTGAGTGACAGCTCAGCCGCCCTATGGAATCTGGAGTTTGCTGGACTTTTGGTTTTGTGAGTGATAGTCCAGTCATCCAATCTGATCCTGGGGCTTGCAGCACTGTCAGCATTTTGGTAGACAGTCCTGATGATCTATCTTGTTTAGTCTGCGGGTGTTTCCCCAGATGCTTTCTATCCTTAACCATTAAGTATTTTGCAGGCTAGTTGTTATTAGTGCCAGCTGTGGTTCTGCTTCAGCTAGAAGTGTTTGCTTTGCCCTGTGTCTCTTTCCTCTGACCCTGTTGTCGGATCTAAGATTTGTCATGATGACTATTCTTGTGGATTCTCCCTTGTACTTTTGATGCTCTCTGACTTCAGGTATCTGACCTCGAACTTGGCCTCTGACTATCAGTTTGTTGAACTCCCTGGTTTTGACATACCCTCCTGGCATTTGACCCGGTACTGTTTCCTTGACCATGACTTTGACTTACCCCTCTGTACTACGAGCCCTACAGGTATCTGACCTCGGACCTCCTGACTACACTGTCTCATGACTGGCTTGTAAGTAGTGACTTATCGTCACATCGGCCAGGGACAGACTAGTTGGCTCTCTCGCTATAGTCTTCAGCTGGCTTTCCAAATTGAGCCGCCCTTAGAATTTCCGAGCAAAACATACCTGGCTGCAATCGATCAGTCGGGTGGTTAAAGCAGGACAACTTTAATGATAGGTTCTCTTTAAGAACATTTCTTAATAAAGAGTTTTATGGGTTCATGTATACACCTTCCAATCTATGCTACATCTTCAGAATGCCTGCTGTTTTGCTTCCTTTGATATTCCACACCATTAATGGTATAGTAAATCAAGTGACTCAAAATAATTGTACATAATTATGGTAAAATGAAGCAAATTTCTGCGTTCACTATTTTAGAAAAAGCTCCAAGTATAATGATTAGCTGTCTTTCTGACATATTTGATTCTACTCTGTGTCTCTAATTCATTAAAACCAAAAGATGGATCTGACATAGAAGATACTCTCAAACCTATAGACACAATCCGAACATACTTCCACAAACAAAAAAACAGCATATTCTATAAAATTATAGTTTCATAAACAGCACAATTATGCAGAACATGGGAAAAGTGAGGTTTAGACAGAAAAGCTATGCGCTGATGTAGGTATTTACCTTAGTGCTTATCATTGACCAAAGGAAGCAACAAAAAGAGCATCGGTTGAGGAAATGTGACATGAGTTATAAAGATATCCTATCAGTCAGTTCCTCGCAATGCAGTTGCCACAAGCACTTTTCATTAGCGTCTGACAGCAAGAGTATTCACTCATGTTGACAAACCTCCTGCAGCGTCCCAAGCTGTGTCAGGTTTATCCTTTTTTTTTTCCTGTTTATTTTCGGAAGAGTAAACTTGGCCTCTTTTTTCTAATGGTAACAACTTTAGAGGCAGTACAAACTCTTTGAAATGGTTTTCTCTGATCTTTCCCTTAAGGATTTCCAGAAAACACTTAGATCAAAAACTAAAAGGGAATAATGCTTTGATGAACACCCACCAGTGTTTACTGAAGGATATCAGAGTTTGTCGGAGATATTTGTATGGCCTAGTGAGGGATCGAAATGTATTAAGAGCTTAGTCTTGATACTGGAATGAGAGTAGGATTGGTTAGTCCATGGTGTTAGGGTATTATCCAAAAACAATTATCCTAAATCTAGTGCAAATCATACAAGTCTTTACAGAAGTCTTTGTCCAACTACAGTTTACAGCCCTTGTCCTTCACAGAAGACACACATATACACAATCAGGGTAGCATACTTTAAACCGAGGGTATATTTTTGTAGCTTTACTTATTCTGTCTAAAGATTAAAACATTAAAACTCATTTGAAAATTCAAAACCCCCACAAACTCACCCACCTACTGATTATCTATACTGCTGTCTATGTTATCCGCCAATCTAATCACTTCCTACTCAATCAATGGTCATCACTTGATCACTGCAAAGAATTAGAGCAGCTCTATCACTGTCTTTCCATCTCAGATGGAGGATTTAAGGTGACATATATCTCCTTGCCAAGCAACTTTCCACATTGAAAACCCAGTCAGATGCCTCTCATCCAGCCAAATCAGATCACCTGCTTTACACTCATGAGGGGCAAACACCCTGAAACACGTGACTACAAATTAAGTTTCTATTTGACTTATTACTCTAAGGGCCCCATCACACATAGCGACACACCAGCGATCCTGACAACGATATGCACTTGTCAGGATTGCTGGTGTGTCGCTACATGATCGTTGGTGAGCTGCCAAACAGGCAGCTCAGGCAGCGATCAGGACAGCGACACTGCGGGTAACGTCGCTTAGTTACCCGCAGTGTACGTTGGATACCAGTCTGCTGGTGCAGGGAGCTGGTAACCAAGGTACACATCGGGTTTCCAGGCGCTGCGCGGTGCTTGGTTAACAAGCTGTTCGCTGGTCTCCTGCCTGCCACACGCAGCGATGCACGTTTTCTGCGCGTTTTTGGTGCGTTTTTGCGTGGATTTTACGCGTTTTTACCGCAATTTTTTCCTGAACTTTCTATGTCAATAATATAGCGGGAAAAATGCTAGAATTCCGTGAAATTAATGAACATGTTGGTTCTTTTTCCAAGATGCTTTTTCACAGAAAAAAACGCACCATGTGCACAAAAATTGCGGAATTCGTTCTAAATGATAGGATGCTTAATTCATGCGTTTTTGACGCGTTTTTTTCCCTCGAAAAAACGTGAAAAAAAACGCAAATAATCCTGAACGTGTGCACATAGCCTAAGATTTTTTTTCAGACCACAATGGACCAATTTACCGTATAAAGTAAAAAAAAGTAGACAATTCTTTAAGTAAAGCAAAATTAGAATAATAATAATAATTTTGTTTCTATAGCGCCAACATATTCCGCAGCACTTTACATTATAGAGGGGACTTGTACAGACAATAGACATTACAGCATAACAATAAACACAGATCAAAATAGATACCAAGAGGAATGAGGGCCCTGCTCACAAGCTTACAATCTATGAGAACCCCAACATAGCCACCTCCTCAGTTTGCCAATTATAAAACAACTTAACTCTTAAAGAAACATTCCTATCAAAATTTTTATCCTATTAATATATTGCAACCATCGTATTATATAGCACTGTGTACTTACAATTGCTCATTTTGCCTTTCTACCCAGTTAATACTTGTTTTCCATTAGGCCTATGATACCACATGATTAAAAATTGACTAGCTGAATCCTTCTTAGCTCTATGTATTAAAAGGAGGTCAATTTTTCTCTGTGAGACACAAGTCACTGCAAATTCCCTGTCAGGGGGAGGAGGAAGCAGCTGGGTCAGGAGTTGAAGAGGGGAATGATAAATGCAGGGACAAGAGACTTCCTTTTTCTACATAGAGCAGAGAAAAGCAACGAATTATCTGGGTAGAAAGGTAAAATGAGCAATTGTAAGTACACAGCGCTATATAATATGGTGACTGCAATGTATTAAGAGGATAAAAACTTTGATGGGAGGAGGAGGAGTGCTTCTTTAATTCCATTAGTCATAAGAAACTCATCTAGTCCTGGAAGGTGTATATATTATGCCACTTTTCCTTATAGAATATATACCATATTACACATACATATTAGTCCAAAAAGATCTTCCAAAAGAGGTACCACTCCGTATCAAAACTAAACTACCATGCCATCATAAATAAATAGAAAGCAAAGGAGTGTATATTTAAGCATTTAAATTTATTAATCACAAATTTACATAACACAAAAAGAAGATGCCTCAGGTCCAAAGACGACTAAAAACACACCACTGCTCTATAATATAATGATATACAGAGAATATTAATCACAAACGCACACAATAACACCTTACATAATCAGTTTGTGCACTAGATGGAGTCTCATCAATTTATGATATATAAACACATTACATTGTCAATTAATAAAGAAAACAACTTCACACTGAAGCATATAAGGTGTCGCTGTGCCTGCAAGTGAGTACTAAATAACCAATATCCTCAAATGTTCTAATTCATGCTCCCAATAACAATCCCTATGGGACAAAACCCCCAAAAAATTACTAGCAAGGTCTTTGCATTGCATATATATTATTGCATAAGTGCATAGTGCATTACTACCAACCAATTGGTAACTAAAAACCAAGTTTATAAAGGGCGACATAAAACAATCATTACCTAGTAGGAGAGCAGAGGAATGCCACGTCTATCACCCCAAAGCGCGTTTTGAATTCTCTTCTTCCGGGGGCATATCTAATGGGAGAGGCTAAGCGTCTATTTAAATGCCTACCGTCCAATCGCTTTATTGGCTTAATTTATCATGTGATGCCCTAGGTGAATACCACACTTCAGCCCGTGTAAATACTAAGGAGATAATGTCGCATCTGGTGCCAACGTCACTGCCATGAAAAGATCTCCCACTTCCTGTCACAGTGACACGCATGCGTTCCACCAGGCTGACGCCAGGCGGAAGTCATCATGTCACCTAATGCCACATGACAATGTGTCATGAAAATGTGTCATCATAAAATGACTTATTGCTTAAATCAAGTTTATATCTTAAATACATATATATTTTTAAATGCTGATGATCTTTTTAATTTTCTATATCACTATCATTATGGAATCCCCAACGCCCTCAGGAAGAAGTACGAGCAAAACGCGCATCGGGGTGTGGGGAGATGGCATGCCACTCGGCATTCACACTATTAGCAGCACGGATTCAGGTAATATGTACCTTGCCATTTCTTCCATCTTATACTGTTAGCTGGATATACGTCTATTTGGGACACACGATTTTTGGAGAGCTGGTGCCATGGTATGCATATGTCATTGAACACTGGTGTAACTGCAGCCTTTATTGTGCAAGTGTGCACACAAATCTATGTGTGATTAAGCACAGGGATGTAATATACCTGTGTTTAGGCTAGAGTTCCTAATATGCAATTGGGTGCATGTATCTAACAAGTCTGTTAGGCAAAAAGGATGCGGTTCTCTTCTATAGCAACAAATATACCTCTGCACTTGCACCTTAACAATTCTTTGAGTTATTTGCTGCAGTCTGGATATTTTTCCACATTATAATTTATGCTTGAAATAAAGTCATTGTCAGACGGTACTAAGAAAAAGAAAAGGATTGCCTTAGTGTGACAGGGAGTGATTTCAACCCCTACCACACCAATGTATGTAGTGATACGCAGACTTTGTGGAAATATTGAATTTTTTATCCCTTATATCAGTTTACATGTACAATTTGGATATATGTGCACTATTTGAATGCCAAATACGCTTAATTGCTAATATCCTACTGCTGTAGTCGTTCGCCCTGTTCATGTGTTAATTGGTTTGAGGCAACCATTTTTATATATGTGATGTTTGTTATATATATTTTATATCCTTGAAATATAGTACTATGAATTTTATTTAAATTTATGTGACACTCTTGATCCACATGTTACATAATTGTGACATGATCCATATGATAGATTAGTGTATGGAGTGTTGCCCACTCGTTGTTTGAAGGAAATGTGCTTGTGCTTACTGATTATGGATTCTAGCAGTTATCACTCAGGCCTTAGAGCCTTGTATTATTCTGACACTCTCTGTCCTGTAGAGCTCTGTTCTTAGCAGTCATCTTATTATCGTCACACAGGCATAATTACAATGAAAAAAAAACACCAATCACACAATTAACAATAGGTGATGGAGACAGGTCATTTCCTCCTTCTCCCTGTACAGTGACACCTGCACAGATCACAGAGCATGCTCACAAAACTCTACTGATAGATTCCAAGGGGTCATAGATAGGCTACAGGTTCCTGTTGTCCATATGGCTGCTATAAAGCATTTTTCTGAATGTTATCAACAGAAACTCAAGCAAAATAGTCACCTATGTAATCATATATAGAAAATAAAACCAAAATCTTAAATCAGATAAAAAAACAATTAGAGGTAAAGAATATGTTTCACTATCTGGCGTTAAATATCAAATAGTGAAACAAATTATAGATTATGCACATACAATAGTGTAAATCACTATACAAAATAAATATATAGATATATACAAATCAATGGCCTTTTTTAACAAGCCATACAAAAATTACCCCTTTTTTGGGAGCATAAACAGGTTTGTTTATTGGTAGGTGAAGAAGCAGTTGCTTCTTAGAAAGTATGGTTCCCGGCAGCAGTACAGTATAACTGTGGAGCATAATGGACAAGCAGGAGATGTGTGGCTGTCTATGAATCAGCAGCAGCAGGAAAGTATAGGATATGATGGGACCGGCTGGAGACCTGTTGCTGACTATCAGTAGTGGTAGCAGAAGCGGCAGCAGCAGCGTTGTATAGAATTAGATGGGACAGGAAAGAGATGAGCAACTGTTTATCGTCAATTTAAGCAACAGTGGCAATAACCACACACTGTAGAATATAACAGAACAGGCAAGGAGATGTCCGGGTGTGTAAGGTCAGCACTGGCAGTCCTGACAGCACAAGTAGAGTATAGCTGTAAAACACAATGGACAGACAGGAGCTGTTTGGCTGTCTACTTGTGGCAAACTACAATTGTCATTTTTTTCAGTACCATAGTTGCACCACATATTACTATCTGGAGTATTTGTCTAATATTTTAGGCTTTCTCTATCTCTATTGCAGAGTTGTTCGCTTTGATGTCCTCTTACTTTTCAGAATCACCTTAAAATGGCTGCTGCATTCTTTGCCTCTGCTTTTATAGAGACTGAGAGAGTTTCTCCGGATTAACCCTGTGTTAGGCACAGCTCACATAATTTTGTTTTCCTCTCCTCTCCAATGCGGCATGGGATCCCACCCCTCCCAGTACCTTCCTATCTTTAGGTGCTACCTGAAATCCCTGAACTCAGTTTTGCCACCATCCTTGCGAATTGCAGGTGTAACCTCGTTGGCTTCTCAGGCTCATTGCATCTGAAAATTCTCACTTTTGAAGGTTCATACTTTCTGGTGGGTTTTATCAAAAATTGTTTATTTTGATCGTTTTATGAATTAATAATGCAAAGTTTGTGGATATTTTGTAGAAATAAGTAGGGTTTTCTTACAAATAAGAGTGTTTTCTTAGAAATGGCCTCTCAGGCACATTACGCCCAAACACGTAATAATAATCTCTGATATGATATAATATGATCTGCCAACCTTGCTTTTCCCTCTGCCTATGTGTTTCTTCTGATAAACTTTTAACATCTGAATCTGGGTGAATATGACTCCATTAGCATTAAAGTGCCTTACAATTAAGTTTTTTTTTCCTAATTTTAATGTGTAGCAACAGTTATGTCCTTAAAACTGAAGGCTATTTGGCGGTATTTGTGAAATTTGGGTACTTTTTTGTTCTATTACGCTTATGGTTATTAAATGTCTTTTCCTTTGCATCTAATTTTGTGTACTTATTTTTATTCATCCCTATGAAGATCATTGATTACTTTTAGAGCCCAGAAATTGAGATAATTAGATATTAGAGGCGGTTTTCAAACCTGTGCCTGTCAGGTGCACTACGCCTGAACTCGGGAGCGCCAGAGATGCACCTGACCCAGGGTTAACTGCACTATACCATGTGATGTGATAGCTGCAAGAAATATGAGGAAGCCTCCGGTGGGTATTTTTATTGCGATTTACGTGAATCAAGCCACAAATTGTTAGAATTAATTTGGTTCAATGAATTTCCTAAAGTTTTAGACAGCTTCGGTTAGCATCAATTCCAATCACCTATCTCTAGAAGAAATGTATTAAAACCACTTTACAAACAGTCATTTGGAATGCAGACAAACCCCAACTGATTCATAAATCAGTATTGAAGAATATATTTATTACACTATTAAAATGAATTATAAATAATTACCTGAACATGTTATTGGCTGTGGGCCTCGTGCACATGACCGATTTTCTTGTACTAGTGCTATAGTGCTTTCTGTGGTTTTCACAAATAGCACTCATACCTATGATATTCTAAGGGGCTGTTCACATGTCCATTTTTTTCCTCAGACTGAGTGGTCAGTGAAAAATATCAGGGACATGTCCAATTTTGTTCCAAGGATCTAATCAAAATTGGCACTGTAAGTCTATGGGTCAGGGAAAAATTAGACTGAGCTCAGATGTCATTCGGATGTCATCTAAGTGTGGTCAGTTTTTTACAAATATTATTATTATTTATATAGCACCATTGATTCCATGGTGCTGTACATGAGAAGGGGTTACATACAAATTACAGGTATCACTTACAGTAAACAAACTAACAATGACAGACTGATACAGTGGGCAGAGGACCCTGCCCTTTCGGGCTTACATTCTACAGGATGGTGGGGAAGGAGACAGCAGGTTGGTGGGTTGCAGCAGTTCCGGTGTTGGTTGAGGCGATATCTCCATTAGTGGTGCGGAGGTAGCAGGGACATTGCAGGCTGTAAGCTTTCCTGAAGAGGTGGGTTTTCAGGTCCCATCTGAAGGATCCGAATGTGGTTGATAGTCGGACGTGTTGGGGCAAAGAATTCCAGAGGAAGGGGGATTTTTGGGAGAAGTCTTGGAGGCGGTTGGGTGAGGAGCGAATAAGTGTGGAGGAGAGAAGGAGGTCTTGGGAGGATTGGAGATTACATGAGGGAAGGTATCGGGAGATTAGTTCAGAGACATATGGGGGAGACAGGTTATAGATGGCCTTGTAGGTCAGTGTTACTAATTTGAACTGGATACGCTGAGGGAATGGGAGCCAGTGAAGAGATTTGCAGAGGTGAGAAGCGGAGGAGTAGCGAGGAGAGAGATGAATTAGTCGGGCAGCAGAGTTAAGGATGGACTGGAGAGGTGCAAGGGTGTTAGCAGGGAGGCCAGAGAAAAGGATGTTGCAGTAGTCGAAGCGGGAGATGATGAGGGCTTGCACAATCATTTTAGTAGATTGAGGGTTGAGGAAAGGACGGATTCTGGAAATATTTTTGAGTTGAAGGCGACAGGAGGTAGAAAGAGCTTGAATGTGCGTTTGAAGAACTGGGCAGAGTCAAGGGTTACTCCGAGGCAGCGGACTTCCGGTACGGGGGAAAGCGTGATGTCGTTAATTGTGATAGATAGGTCAGGTAAGGAAGATCTGTGAGATGGGGAAAGATGATGAGTTCAGATTTGTCCACATTGAGTTTGA
This sequence comes from Oophaga pumilio, assembly GCA_009801035.1. Classification (NCBI taxonomy): domain Eukaryota; kingdom Metazoa; phylum Chordata; class Amphibia; order Anura; family Dendrobatidae; genus Oophaga; species Oophaga pumilio. The sequence goes on from VIAB01000490.1 coordinate 308,138, forward strand.
GGAAGCGGGAGGAGAAAAAGGAGGATATGGCTGATAGACACTCCGGCATTCTGGATAGCAGAGAGGTGTCATCTGGGCCAGAGAGGTAGATCTGAGTGTCATCAGCATAAAGGTGGTACTGGAATCCATGGGACTTTATTAGTTGCCCCAGGCCAAGTGTATAGATTGAGAAGAGTGGTTGTCCTAGAACAGAGCCTTGGGGGACTCCAACAGAGAGAGGGTGGGACGAGGAGGTAGTGTGGGAGTGGGAGATGCTGAATGTGCGGTTGGAAAGGTATGAGGAGATCCAGGATAGGACTAGGTCCAAGGCAGTGGTCAACTGTGTCAAAAACAGAGGACAGGTCTAGAAGCAGGAGTATAGAGTATTGTCTGTTCGCTATGGCTGTAAGTAGGTCGTTAGTAAGTTTGGTCAGGGGTGTCTCAGTGGAGTGAAGGTGGCGGAAACCAGATTGTAGAGTGTCAAAGAGCAAGTTAGATGAGAGGTGGTAGGAAAGTTCAGCGTGAACGTACAGCTCCAGGAGTTTGGAAGCGAATGGGAGCAGCGATGTTGGGCGATAGCTGGACATAGCGGTTGAGTCAAGGGTTGGCTTTTTAAGGATATGCGTGATTGTGGCATGTTTGAAAGCAGAAGGGAAGGTACCGGAAGTTATTGATAGGTTAAAGAGGTGGGTTAGGAATGGGATAATAGTGGTGGTGAGGTTGGGGAGGAGAGGGGTTGGAATGGGGTCAAGTGCACAGGTTGTGAGGTGCGATTTGGAGAGGAGGCAATTAAGCTCCCCTTCGGTGATGTTGGAGAGGGAGGTTATGGGGTTTGGGCCTTGGTCTGGTATACAAAGGGGTTGTGGTGGGTGAACAATGAAGATTTGCCTTGATTGGTCAATCTTATGTTTGAAGTGTGTGGCAAAGTCCTCAGCGGAGATGAGGGAGGTAGGAGGGGGCAGTGATGGGTGGAGGAGGAAGTTAAAAGTTTTGAATAACTGTTTGGGGTTGTAGGATAGGGAAGATACGAGGGTTGTGAAGTAGGCCTGTTTAGCAGAGGTGAGGGCAGATTTGAAAGAGAGTGTTGCTTGTTTGAATGCAGTGAAGTCGTCTTGCGAATTTGTTTTCTGCAATCCTGGACACTTGCCGGAGCTATTTAGTGGTGTTATTTTGCCAGGGTTGTCTGTTGGTACGTTGCACTCTGCCATAAATGAGAGGGGCGACCGTGTCAATAGCTGATGCAAGAGAGGCATTGGAGAAAGAAGTGGCACTGTCTGTGTCGTGGAGTGAGTATATGGATGCGAGTGGTAGAATAAAGTCAGAGAGTGTGTGGGTGTCTAGGTGAGCAAGGTTTTTGCGGGGGTGTGCGTGTTGCTGGATGTGGGTGACAGGAGAGGAGAACAGGGATGAGAAAGTGAGTAGATGGTGGTCGGATAGAGGGAGAGGGGAGGTGGTGAAGTTAGATAGAGAGCAGAGGAGGGTGAAGACCAAGTCTAATGTATGACCATCCGTGTGGGTGGCTGAGGAGGACCACTGAGTAAGTCCAAAGGATGAAGTAAGGGACAGAAGTTTGGAGGCTGCTGACTGAAGGGTATCAGTGGGGATGTTGAAGTCACCCATGATGATGGTGGGGATGCCAGTGGAGAGAAAGTGAAGAAGCCAGGTAGTGAATTGGTCGATGAAGGCAGTGGTCGGGCCTGGAGGTCGGTATATGACGGCCACTTGGAGGTTGGAGGGAGAGTAGATGCGGACAGAGTGGACTTCAAAAGAGGGGAGGATTAGGGAGGGAAGAGGTGGGATTGGGTTGAAGGTTCAGTTATAGGAAAGGAGAAGATCCACTCCTCCACTGTGTCTGTTGCCAGGGCGAGGACTGTGGGTGAATTGGAGGCCGCCGTAACACAGCGCAGCAGGGGAGGCGGTGTCAGAGGGTGTCAGCCATGTTTCTGTGAGGGCGAGGAAGACAAGATTGCGAGAGAGAAAGAGGTCATGAATCACATGAAGTTTATTGCAGAAAGAGTGGGCATTCCAAAGTGCTCCAGAAAGAGGGAGCAGGGGAATTGATGTCAATGGCACGGGTTTTATGTTGGAAAGATTGCGGTAGTTCTTATTAGTTAGGGAGTGGTGAAATAGAAGTGAAATGGTGGAGAAACTTTTTTTTCTCTCCATGTATGAGAAAACCACTCGGATATGACACTCGGACCACTCTCTAATCAAATTCTGATCAGAATAATCGGTACGTTTGTCTTGTATGTGAAAAATACTGAAGTCGGAATGAGCCCTTACAAGGAGTCTCCTCTCTGTTTAAGCAATATCTTCCATAAAAACCAGGACAAAGATGAAGATGTGTGTTCATAATAAAACCAATGAGAAAACATCGCAGCATTATGTTTAACCTATTATTTCTTATAAGTTGAAACACTACATTAATAAAAAGTAATATGATATTCTAAAATTCAATTTTAGACCTAACTGAAACTTCAACATAGAAAATGTGTTTCATTATGAGCATAACAAGTAGAAGATGAGACTGGATTGTCCTGATTCTAAATCGACCAGTATCTACAAAAACCTCTAAGATGATAACAATACAATGTGTAGGAGCTCTACATACATAATCAATAATGTATTCTCTCTTAACCCCTTAATGACCCCAGCTTTTTTCGGTTTTGCGTTTTTGTTTTTCACTCCCCTTTTTCCCAGAGCCATAACTTTTTTATTTTTCCGTCAATATGGCCATGTGAGGACTTATTTTTTGCGAGATGAGTTGTACTTTTGAACGACATTGATTTTACCATGTCGTGTACTAGAAAACAGGAGAAAAATTCCAAGAGCGGTGAAATTGCAAAAAAAGGGCAAGCTCACACGTTTTTTGTCTGGCTCTTTTGCTAGGTTCACTAAATGTTAAACTGACCTGCTATTACGATTCTCCAGGTTATTATGAGTTTATAGACACCAAACATGTCTAGGTTCTCTTTTATCTAAGTGGTGAAAAAAAATTCCAAAATTTGCTAAAAAAAAATAAAATTGCGCCATTTTCCGATACCCGTAGCGTCTCCATTTTTGTGATCTGTGGCCGGGTGAGGGCTTATTTTTTGCATACCAAGCTGACGTTTTTAAGGATACCATTTGTGTACGATCCTTTCTTTTGATCGCCCGTTATTGTATTTTAATGCAATGTCGTGGTGACCAAAAACACGTAATTCTGGCGTTTCGATTTTTTTCCCGCTACACCATTTAGCAATCGGATTAATCCTTTTTTTATTGATAGATCGGGTGATTCTTAACGTGGCGATACGTAATATGTGTATGTGTGATTTTTTTTGTTGTTGTTTTATTTTGAATAGGTTGAAAGGGGGGTGATTTAAACTTTTATTTTTTTTAGTTTTTTTATAATTTTAAAAGCATTTTTTTTAAAAATTTTGGCATGCTTTAATAGCCTCCATGGGAGACTGGAAGCTGCCATAGCTCGATCGCCTCTGCTACATACAGGCGATGATTAGATCGCCTATATGCAGCAGAATTACAGCATTGCTATGAGTGCCGACCACAGAGTGGCGCTCATAGCAATCCAGCATCAACAACCATAGAGGTCTCAGGGATACCTCTGGTTGTTATGCCAACGCATCGCTGACCCCTGATCACGTGACAGGGGTTAGCGATGCGAGCATTTCCGGCCCGGCGGACAGAAGTGCTTGTTAAATGCCGCTGTCAGCGTTTGACAGCGGCATTTAACTAGTTAATAGGCGTAGGTGGATCGCGATTCCACCCGCGCCTATTGCAGGCACATGTCAGCTGTTCAGAACAGCTGATATATCCCGGTTTTGATGCGGGCTCACTGACGGAGCACTCATCAAAGCGGGAGGATCTGACATATGACGTACTATTCCGTTCGAGGTCAGAAAGGGGTAGTTGTTCATTTTCATGAATATACTGCTGGCGGTATTATTGGTATTTTTTTCTATGAGTGATGAAATATTTCATGGTATAATTTACGTAAATATTACAAAGCATGAGTGCCATTTTTAGGTTTTGCATGTAAAGTGATGAAAAAAATCAATATTATTCTTTAATAAGGTAGCGATGAGCAGATCAAAATTTGAATTCAACAAATCAAGCAGATGTTACTGGAAAATTTGATTTGCAGCAAAATTATTCTCCTCAAATCGAATGTACTGGGTGTTTTGGTAAAAAATAAATAAAATAGAAAAAAAATCATAATTGCATCATCACTAACTTGTGTCGCACCACACCTCTGGTCCAGTGTTCACTCTAGGCTTTTTTGACGTGTCACTTCAGTTTTTGTAGTCTATGTATGCACTGGTGTATCTTTGCTGCACCCCTATTAGTCCCGCTTCTATTAAATATTGGTGGACAGTGCCCATTGACACTCCTGTTTTTTCTGAGAATGGGTTCCCAAAATCACCCTTGGCCATAAAATGGAGTACTGTGTGTTTGAGACCTGCATTACATTCACTTTTATGTCTATATGGAAGAATTAGTGCACGTGTGACCAGTGGTACTTCCGATACTTACTTCCGATATTTTGTTCCCATAGACTTACATTGGATTTCAGGTATCGGAAGTATCGGAAGTATCGGAATGCTCAACCCAGTGTCACTGACCACCACTCCCATAGACGATATATGGAGTGGCCCCATATGCACAGTATTGTTCATTTCACACAGGGGACTTTAGTAGCCCTGTTCTTGTGATAAGTGGAGGTCCCAGCAGTCAGATCCCAGCCATTATAGATTAATCACCATGCCTGTCAATAGGTGATGAATTTTGTTTATTGCATAAACCACTTTATGGTCAGGAAGAGGCTATTTTGAGAGTCAGCTGTCAGCTATCTGCCCATGTTCTGATTTTGAAACTTTACCTTCTCCTAATTATAGGACACTAGTTTGCCATTCTACACCTTGTATGCAAATTTTTGAATCTGGCATATAAAATGTCAATATGTTTTAGATTTATACGTTTTTTTCCCCAAAGCTTGGCACATGAGGTAAAACCATACTGCCTTGGTTTGAATAAGTTACAAGCCAGAACACAATTGGATTGTAGGGTCCTGGAGAGGAAATCTAGTTGAGATGGTGAAAAATATGGCTATGTCCTCTGTACTGTGCAGTTAAATAGGGATGAGTGAACGCAAACTGGAAAGTTCGAGGTTCGTACCGAACGTCCAGTGTCCAGTACCCAACCCCGAAGATAGACTACTTACTATATGTCCGGTTTCTTGTTCGGGTTCATCACCCTAATAAAGCTTGTTGAAAGGCTACAGCACAGCCAATCAACAAGCTGTAAGGCTGTTGGCACTTCTGTCTCTATCACAGCCATGTCAAGTAATGGCAAGGCGGTGAGTGGCCAGTGGCGCAAAACGTGACCCGGCCTGACTGTGTAAAATAAATAAATAAATCAATTAAAAAAAATGAAGTGTGGTCCATGTCTTTTTTTAAAACTAGCTGAGGGAAAACAGCTAGAGTTATTATTCTGGGAAGGGGCCAAAATCCTTAAATGTTCCCAGCCTATTAATATCAGCTTGCAGCTTCCTGCGTATCCTTTACTGGTTATTAAAGTGGGGGAACCCCCCAAAAGTAGCCCACACTATGTTTAATATCCAGCAAATGATATGTAGACAGCTACGGGCTGATATTAATAGGCTGGGAAGGGGCCATGGATATTTGCCCCCTTCCAGATTAATAACATCAGCCCACAACCGCCCCAGAAATGTTGCATGCATTAGATACGCCATTTCTGGTGCTTAGTCTTGGCTCTTCTCGCTTGCCCTGGTGCGTTGACAAATGGGAAAATAGTTTTGGGGTTGTTAGCTGTTCTGTGTCTGCTGACATCAAACTCAGAGGTTAGTAATGGAAAGACATGTGTCAGACTCCCCCATTACTAACCCTGTAGGCAAAAGTAAGAAAGACACTCACAGAGAAAAGTGATTTAATTGAACAAAACACTTCCTGACAAATTCCTTAATTTTCTAATTATTAAGATAAAATCAAAAATCAAAGTAATCCTCACCTGTCTGGCATTAATCCATCAAGATGAGGTCCCATGACAATCCTCAGCTCTGCTATATCCAGATGCAGTACTGAATGGTGACTAGTGTTGAGCGATACGATACTGCAAATATCGGG